>JAHZND010004370.1:0-11918 GCA_027744115.1 Acrocyrtus sp. NNG-2020 | reverse complement strand
ACCTGTCAAATGTTGCTACGCTGCTGGCTGATTCTCAGTGAGAAAATTAGTGGGGCTCGGCTCTAAGCAGAAAAAAATATATATAATGATACTGCTCAGCTTTAGAAGGTAGAGTTAGAGTTGGGGGGGAGTCTTAATGAAAATCTAATTTTTTTTTCAAGAGGTACTCATAGAATTGTGAGGAGAGGAGAAAATGACATGGTGACCCTGAAAAAAAAAATGCTGTAATGAAATAGGACGCCGTATATAAAATTTTTTTTGAGTGACACTTTCTGGAAAATGGAGCCAAGTTATGGGCTCGTTTAAAAGGATAGCTTAAGAGAAAAAAAAATGTATGGAAAAGTTTTTTTTAAAAATATTTTTGTTTTGGCGAGAAGCTTATCCTGCAAGGTGAAGGTTGTATGTGAGCTTGCCTTGTGCGTGCCGTTCACCGCTCACCTTCGAAAAGGAATAATAATCCTTGAGGGAGGATAGCTGGTGGTATGGTGTGGTGTTCCTACTTGTCTAAAAAGAGATTAAGATACTTCATGTGTCGATCACTGCTGAAATGGTTTTGAATATCAATGTAAAAAAATATATTATGCGGATGCCTACGTACTTCTCAACCACACCGTTTCTGCTCACGTCTCACTATATCGCTCCCTCGCAACAAAATTTTTTTCTGTAAAAAAGAGTTGTCTACTCGGTGAATACTGCACTGCTGTGCTGTCTTACTTTGTTGCCGGTTTAGGAAAGTGGATATATAGTGGATTGGGAAAAGGAGAAAAGCTGCAACTCTATCACAAAAAATACGGTAACGAGCCTTTTTAAGAAGGAGAATGGGGAAGAGTGATTGCCGATTGCTGTGGCATAATTTTTTTTCACTCTACTCGGTACAGTAAAAAGAGACAAAGTATGTGAAATTGTAAAGAGCATAGGAAAAATTGTGGACGTCTCATTTTAAAGGAGCTTCCTTTCTTATTAATGAATAGGGATATGAAGATGGGTAGTGAATAGGGAGTAGGGAGTAGGGAGAGTTTATATATTTTAGGAGGATGTTAAGAGGACATTTAAACATGGCAGGGCTCTTTTCGTTTCTACTCCTTCCATGCTATTTAGTTTCGGTAAAAATTGGATGGTTTATGGTGGCTGACTGTCCTCTCATTTTGTAGTGAAAGGACAGAGGAGAAAACAAGCTGAAATACCTTTTTATGGGAGTTTTAACAACTCGCGGAATATTAAGGAAGGAAGGACGGAAGGAAAGAAATCAGTTGTTCGGGGGATATTACTCATTTTTATGGTAAACTGTCATCGTCCCTCTCCTTTATTATTAATTTTGTTGCTTTCAAAATGACTTCGTCTGTGTGTGGAGAGTGCCCTGCTCGGAGAATTTTAGGAAGGGAGAAGAGCAGCCATATAATAACGCTCATTCATTCTTAAACGTGAAATATGAGGGAAGGTGGTGCACACAGAGAAGAAAATGTTGTAAAAATGTAGTTGGTATGGGACACTCACTTTTATATCCTAGTTAAGCACGATGGACAGCCCAGTTTCACTTTGGAGACGGAAAATATATGAAAATGTTGACTGGGACTATGTCTGCAATAAGCTCAAAAAAATTATATTTTGGGTGTTTACACTCAACTTTAGTTTTCGCATTTCATTTTCTTTGGAAAAAAAGAATTTTTTTATTGTTCTCCCACGCTCAAGAAGCGTTTTTTTTATCGCGGGTGTAAACTGCCGCGTCATTTTGTACGATTTATTCTAATGTTATAGGAAGGTAACCACCCAGAACGGAATCACTGTTGTTAAGCAACCAAAGCGAGAACGCTGAAAGGCCCTCCCGCGTCACAAGAATGAATGGATTAATGTATAGCATTTTCAGAGTGATTATGAGAGAGCAAAAAGAAATATAAAAATTTATATTTTTTGCTACTCCTTTTTAGTAGTGGAGTAGTTTACGGGTAGCTAGGCAGCTTATTCTTTATATGACAGTGGAAAAGCCACTTCCCAATTAGTGCACATTTCACCTTTCGTTTCTAATTGAATTAGTGAGTGTGCACGCAAAAGCTCGGAAAAACTTCTTTTTTTTGGCGGAAGTGAGAAAAAAAACTCCCCAGCAAACTTATTTACCTTAACAAAGAGCTCATTGAAACTGAAGACGCAACAGTTTTATTTATTTTGCGAGGTGAGAGTGACGGAAAATGGAGGGAAGGATAAAAAGGCTGACTCAAGTAGCGAAATCCTCCTCTCTTTTCAATTCCTAATTTACATAGATAACTTTATCTACAGTTGCTGATTGAATGAAGAGGAGAGCTGCCATTATTATTGCGGGCTGATTGCAGCTATTTCACCAGCTACATGGTAATTAGCAATCAGAAAGCGATTTCCTACTTGGCTTGATAGAGGAGGAGTGTAATAGAAGGAAAAATATATATGAGAGGGTTGTAATCTGCAAAAAAAAACGTTTTTACTTCTTATACTGTTTTTTTTACACCACACCACACCACAGCTTTTCATTGTTGTCATTTTCATCATCGGACTGCAAACATGTAAACAATGAGTATTTAGCAGAATAGGGAGGAAGAATGGGAAACAGTAGGGGTAAAAGGACTTGCACCAGGAAACACTCGGCAACTAAAAAAATAAGTACAGAAAAAAATGTACGCAACTGGTTTTATTACAATACTAACCAGGGAGAGAAAAAAAAATATCCGCTGTTTGCAACATGCAGAATTTGAGTGAGATAATAAATAAAAAAAGAGATGCGTTTTTCAGGCTCATACAAAAGTGTACATATTTTGCCATGTCCAAAATGAAGGCTACAATGTTTGCCGGAGAGTTTCCGACATTAAAGTAGAGAATGAAATATGACTGGTTTTTATTTGCCTTTTTTCTGTGGGTAAATATGTGAGGCTGGTTTGTTGTGTGTGTGTGTGATGATGACGGTGCTAATGGAGTTTGAAGTAAATGAGATGAAATGGGAAAAGTTTTGTTGGCGTAGAATAAAAAAAACGTACTATAGCCGCTAGCTAACTCTTAAAAAACTCTGCCTTTACTACATCTGACAGAAAAAGGTGTTTTTGGTGTTTCTCCAAAAAAATTATGTATTTTTTCAGTCTGGTTTGCGGTTTGGCTAGTGCAACAGTTGCAATCTTTTTTTTTGCAAGGCTATCATTACTCATTTAGTCCAAGGGTCGGTTTTCATTTCGGGGAATTGTGAAAATCGTTTCAAAGTCGCCACTTCTCCTCAACCGCAAAATAAAAAACATTTTTAAGGCAATATGAGTTGAGTAGCTAACTCTTCGTATAATTTTATTTTGATGATCTATATACTTTTAAAGGGAACTAATTTGTAATGATGTGTGGATGAAAAAAAAAGTTCATAAAAATGTAGACCACAATTACTATTTTAACGAGCAGAGTTAGCAGTGGCGCTCACAGCTTTGGCTGAAAAACTATATTTAAAATGTGAGGGAGTGTAGAAAAAAACATTCTTTTTTATTTACCAGTGGCGACTATTTTTACTGAGGAATGATGAATGTCACGCGTGTCCTGAGCACAATTTTCTTGAGCTGATTATTATTATTGCTCTCGCAATAGTAATCTTTTTTTAGCTGAGGAATGTGAGTCGCGACATGAGTATTAACAGAAAACAATTGGTCACTCAAAAGGAAAAAAAAATAATAAGGTTGCCGCTCATGAGCATGAACAGCTCTCTATAGCAAATTCCTAATTGCAGCTAATGATAATGACAAAAATGTGAGAGTATTTCATAAAAAGTAAAGTGTTGCTGGTCACCATCACCACTCTAAAGCTCTCGACATTCTTCAAAGAGGAATTTAATTTTTTTTCGCAGCGAAACAGCGGCTCGCCATATTCTATCAAAAACAGAAAGGAGGAATGTGGCGGCGGTGGTGAAGCGCGGGGCTAAAGCTAAACTCACGTTTTGTTACATTTTTCTCGTGTTTATTACAAAAAAAGGATAAGGAGAGCCACTAGTGGAGAAATAGAAGGAGAGCCACTAGTGGAGAAAAGTCATTAAAGATTCGCTTTAGCATAGTAATAGCACCGTGGAAGATCACTACACTTCTCTTAGAAGAAATTACATCATCAGAGAGCAGTTTTTTTATTCTTCGTGTAGGCAGAGAAAAACGGGAGCAAGAGGAGAGAAAAAAATATGCGGCAGTAATGTAAAAGATGGATTCATTCATAAACATGCAATCTCTTTATAATCTCTCATCACATATTCAGAGAAAAAAAACTTAAAAGGGCAAGAGAAGAAGAAGAAGAAGGAGAAGGAGCAAGAATATATATTTTTTTCTGTGTAGGGAAACGTGCAGTAAATAAAATCAACTTTTAATGTAAACACAAGAAGAGCAGAGCAGCTCTCTTCAGCAACAGCAAAAATGGGAAAAAGGATATTGATGAAAGGAAAATATTATATTTCGACGGAGACGAGCTAAAAGTCCTCTTCTGAAGAAAACTCTCCCCGTTAGAGATACGTCTTCTTTTTTTTTACTTTGCAAAGAAACCTCACAAAAAATTGTTGAGGACGGTGGATGTGGATGGAAGATTTAAGATGATCGCGTAAACAAAGTTCTTATACGTCGGAATTACAAACTTATTCCACTTTTTGCTCGAGCAGCTCCACTTAAAAATTGTTAATAATATGACTAGACAAACTTCCCCGTTTGCTCCCACTTCTCTATTTCCTCCTCAAAAGGAATATTTTTTTTGGCCAAGAATGTAAAAAAATATATAATCGATAGAGCTACCTATTCAAAAAATATAAAAAAATTTTGTGCATGCATTCAAAATATATTTTTATGTAAATCCCCAGCGCTCTCTTCTTCCACTTCTTCAGATCCAGTTTGGCTAAAAATATATTCAAGAAAAAAAATCTTAACTTCTTTTTCTTCCTCTTCTCTTTATAAGTGATGGATTTTTTTTAAAGCCAGCTCGCATAAATTTTTACTAATTCTTCCTCTCGCTGTGGAAATTGGTTAGCTACCTAGAGAAAAATGGGAAAATGCATAAAACTCTTTAGACTTAGTCAGCAGAAATAAAAACACGTTCACGGACAAGGTAAAGAAGAAAATCCATCTCGCCTGTTTTCCTTTTTTTAGTGTGGTCTTAGCGTGAAATCCGTCTTCACCGTTTTTTGCATGGATGTGGAGTCATCAAAAAAATTATTACTACGAATTTGGAAGTGCATAATCATAAAAAAATCTACTTCCCAAAAAAAAACTTCCCATGCAGACGTAGTAGATCTTATATTTGGAAGCCCAAAATTTTTCTTTTCTTGCCTCCTCTCCTCTCACTTTGCATCATCATCAAGATTTATACATATTTTTCCGTAAGAAACTTCATCTCTCGTTATACTCCCCCTTCCAATCCACAATCCACGTCCTCCACACTTCCAGCTCTATTAGTGTCTGAATCTGAAGGAAATGGAGTTGTAGCCGGAGCTGCTATAATATTGACGCTACTCATACGTGAGCTATACGCGAGACGACATAAAATCTATTTTTCCTTCGTAAAACTACACCGCTCGAGAATCGCTTTATTACTCCTTCCCCGCGCTCAGCCCAGTAGCAATATTGTTTTTTTTTTCGAGATGACGGCAACCCTATTCATATTCATCTACTTTGTCTTCCTCCTTCACCTTTTATTACTCCCCCTTCCCATCTCCAACGACAAACCATATTTGCTAAAACGGGAAATCACAATTTGAATATATTTTTTTTATAAAAAGTCACATCAAAATCTTGACAGGCTAAAAAAAGCTAAATTTGTTTACGGGAGTAGTGAACAAAAAAAATATATATGCTGGGTTGCTCACTCGTCTATGAAATTTGATGATGGCATAAAGGCAATGTGGATTTTGTAGAGTTGCTCCTTGAGAGGATAGCACCATACTAAAAAAAATATATATAAACGAGTGGAGTGCGACGAGAATGCATATTATTATGATTATGATGATGACTACCACATTTATTTGAGTATGGCAGGTGTAACTACTGTTTAACGAAACATTTCATGTAATCATCCATTTCTTTACTGCGTAACTCCCGTTGTCTTCACAAAGAATAAAAAAAAAATATACACATCAGTTTACACAAAAATTACATAGTTGAATGGGCTCCTTATTCTCTCTCCTTCACAAAATACAATTTTTTTTCTTCTAGAGAGAAGAAAAAAACGCTGATAATGTATTCCTCGCGAAGCTATAGATTGTCATTAACATAATCAAAATCAACATAATCTCATCTTTGTGAAAAATAATATTTTTACAGTGAACAAATCACAATCGGAGAATTTATTTTCTGGATGAGAGTGATGATGATGGTGACGCGGTGGTATAAAGAAGGTAAATGCAGAGAGTAGTGTAGTGATGATGAGCTGAGGTGAGCAGAATATGGTTGTAGTTATTATTGCATTATAATAGGATGATATCCTCGTAGCAAAACAGTTTTTGTTTGATGGTGTAGGATGACGGTGTGATCTGTGTGATGTGATGTGGTGAATCAGATGAAAATGAAATGATGATGGAGAGCTCACAACTCGCGTTCTCTCATCATTCGGTGTATCCCGTCGTATTTTACCTTTTTAAAGGAACAGTATATTCTAGAAGGGAAATGGAATTATTCGATGAGTTTGCTTTCGACTTTTTAGTCCTTTCCGCAGATATAGCAACGTCATCATCAGTTTAGTAACAATAGGTATTTTATCCTTCTCGAGTTGGATTATTCCACTGATAGCGATGAGAATTATTTGCTGAGGATATATGCTTGTAGGATCATATAAAAATAGTTTTCAGATGAGGACCTTGCCACCGCAGCCACCTCCATTCCGTTAATGAAATGGAACGTATGTGATCTGATATAAGACATGTGGCACAATAGAAAAAAATATGTAATGTTGGTGTTGTGATAATTGCAAATTGCGTGTCATCATGGGCTGCAAATAATGAAGGAAGAAACCATGCCAAATTGCACTCTCTTTAGCGCGCTGAGCTCCTGCGAGTATAAAAAAATTATTCTTTTGCTCCAATGGCATTGAACTGCCAAATATGTAGAGAGAAGAGAAAGAGTGAGAGGTGCCACTCACTCAAGTCCAACATTACTCATTCCTCCTCTCTGGACTAAAAAAAATCGATGTAGTCCATGCAATAAATTTTTAGTTGTAAAGGGATGAACTAATTTAAAAAAAAAATAAAAATAAATTTTAGTCTCGAGCTACGTGCCAAAAATTAAGGAATTCGCAGATTCAACTTTAATTTCTAATTGTTCCCGCACGTTTAGTGACACTTGAGTAGTGAGCAAAATGGGCTCTATTTTTTCTGAAATTACATCATTCGGCCACCAACCCTGCTATTTTTATTTAGATTCCTCACGCGCAGCTAAACTACATATTCTTGGTGCACGTCTCACTCATACAGAGTATATATGCTTTCGAAAAACATAACTTTTTTTGTAAAGAAGAAAAGGTGTCAGGTATGACTAAGCAGTAAAAGCTGGGAACAATACGTGTGTTTTGCAAAACTGGCATTGTCAAAGTGAGAAGTCATGGCGTAAAGCCCCTCGTTAGCTTAATGATTTGTATTCTCTTAACTTAATGGGGGTATTTTGCCAGCTTTCAAGAAAGAAAAGGAACTTTGACAATTTCAAATGTTTCACGTTTTCCTCCATTATAGCAAATAATGCGGGGAAATGATATAAACGCGAGTATTTTCTCGCTTATCCTTCCTTCTCTACTTGACTCTGCTAAAAATGGGAGGAAAAAATTTTGTTCTCTCTCTCTGTGCAGACGTCACTTTTTTATGTGAGAATTGGAAGGACGAAGAATTTTTCATGTCGTAAAGGAGAAACTTGTTGAAAGAGTCTTTTTTAGGAACATTGATTCATGTTAAAAGCTGGTGCTCAAGCACAGAAATATTTCCCGAAGTAAAATGTTGCATAAATTGTTAAGCACTCGTTTTTTGTTACTCTATCCGCTGAGCGCATTATTTTTGGCCGTGGCCTGTGCGTTTTTTTTACTAACTCTTTCTGTGTCTCTCTGATTATTGCAGAATTTGACAAGGATTTATGTTGCGGTACAAGATACCCAATAGGGGCGATAAAAAGTACATTCATCTAACGGAGGAAAATGTGATGACAGAAAAGGAACTGGGAAAAGGAAATAAAACGGAGTAACATCTTTCTTCTCCGCACCACTCCGCTCATCCACTCCAATGAAAGGAAGGAGGGAAGGAAGAAGAAAAAACTTCTCGTCATAATTTTTTTTTGTCTTTTCTCAAGACAATTTTTTTCCCGAGTAACCAGTGAACCGTCAGAGTCTCCTCTCCAAAGAGAACTAATATTATTAGGCTCGATCAGAATAAAAAAAATAGCGCCAGCTCCATAAATGTCCCGCGTCTTTTAACAGTGACTTCGTAAACTTTGTGATTACGCGGCGATGACGACGACAATTTTCATCTTTGTAGCTTTTACACTAGCCATAAAAAACTGAACAAGTGTAAACCACTTTCCTATCCGGATCTAAAATATTTGAGAACTCAAGAAAAAAAAACTCATTTCTATCGCTCCCCACTCCAAAAAAAACGGATCTTTACTGGGAAGTAAAATAGTGTCTTTTTTTGGCTGTGCTCCGATCAATCTCGTTGAAGGAACGCTGGGAATAAGTCAGCAGTGGTGAAACTATTTTTTTGTGTCCTTTTGTTCTCCGCTAACAGTAAAGACTACCTATATAACTTTTTGCACATTGCCGTCATCACTATACCCGCAACTCGTCACTTTGCGCTTTTCACACTAAAAAGAAGTTGTGTAAGGAATCCGGTTGGAAAAAAGCGTATGAAAGATCACCGGAGAAGAAAAGAAAAAAAAATTGATCGATTCACCATTTTTCCAAATGTGTACTGCTGACTTGGTGTATTCCACTTGAGAAAATATTGAGCGGAGAAAAGTAAACAAGTAAAAAAAATCGGATAGTCTTGTGTAGTCTGTGCTCTTGCTTGTTTTCATTTGTCTCGTACAAATTTTTATTTTGTATTTCCTCCAGCGACAGCAAAAAAAAAAGAAAAAAAATAGGAGACGCAGCGTTCCCAACAAAAAGAGAAAAAAAAGTGAGGAGTGGAGCACGCAAAAAATATAAAACTGTAAATGCTGCAATATTATTGCCGTTTTATATGATCTCATGGAAAAGATAAAAGATGGGAAAATATGTTTATCTGTATGTTTATGTTGCGTGCGGCGGCAAAGAAAAAGCTGTGTTGTGAGTTGCTAACTGAGCCACTATACTCTTCACAAATAAGACGAGACGAATTTTTTTATGTACTTGTACACCCAGCAAAAACCACTGAAGGGTGATTGTGACAGTGTTTATAGCTATTTGGAGTGATAAATTGTTAGCAAAAAAATATAAATCTGGGTTTTGCCGTGCGCAAAATACAAAAAAATATATATATATTCTGTGGACGGACCGCAACACAAGTCAATCTCTTCCAGAGATACATTTATTTTATTATTTCGCAGACACGCCACCGTAGTTTTCTTCTCCACCCTGGAATATATTTTTCTCGGGCTGTGCGCCACAGAGTGACATCGCATCTGGAAAAAAAATGTAAGAATTGGACAGGTTCTTTTTCTATAGTATTTTATATTTCTATTTTATATGGTAACCACTGATAAGCGATTTTTTTATTCGGCGAAGAATATTTTCGTGTATTTCCTGGTTGCATTTTTTTCTGAATAAAAAAAGAGGCGCGGAAAGTGGAATTTTTTTGAGGAAGTGGAAGGAAAAGAAGAAGGTGGAGGAGGATAGTAGGAAGAGAATATATTTTTTTGTGGAAATGAATCGAAAAGTTTTTTTATAGTTGCTCTGGGATATATGATAAGATAGGAATGATAAGCGACTCTCTTACTTCAGAGTAGGAAAGGGACAACACAAAAGAGATGAAAAGAGGAAAAAGTTGTTAACTGATAAAACACAAGTTTTGTACGGGAAACCATTACGAGATTCATGATGAGTCCAGTGTGCACTTTATTGTCATATCGTTTTGTTGAGGTTGAACGAAGTAAAAACGAGCTGGATCTCTCTCATCTTTTCTTCATTCCACTCAAGCATTTTGGAAAGCGCTCACGTTTTATTTTTTGTATTTTATCACGAAACAAAAAGTGCATCATCACCTCATGCTCGCGCCTATCGTAAATATCTTCGTTTTTTATTTTCTTTAACCATGGAGCGTTATAAAGAAGAAGAAAAAAACTTTCTTAATTTTCCCCCTCTTGTCCATGTCCCTGCTAAAAAAAGTTTCATATTGCACTTGTGTGTGTGCAAGTTAAAAAAAATAAAGAACTCCCTCTTCTTTTCCAGAATGATGCTTCACTTGACAATAAAACTTGTCCGCTTATTTCCACATAACTCCCATCCAACCCATTTTAAACTCGTATCTCTATTACCAGCTGAAAGACAAATTTTCTCGAGGAAAAAGAATATAATTTTTTTTTAAAAAAAAGGGCTAAAATATATATTTTTGTAGCCTTCTGGCTACAATTTTATTTTATAAAAAAAAAGTAGCTTTCGCTGCCAAAAATATCACACTAATACATAGTAAATGCGTTTAGTGTCCACATATTAAAGATAAATATAAAAAGGGGAAGAAACAGAAAGTCAGCAGGGTGCAATCCCATTTCCATATCGTGGAGAGCGAAAAAAAAATCTACATGTGATTTATATTATTGCTCCTGTGCTTTTTTGATTGTGTGTGCTCGGCTCTTTTTCTTTCGCTCTTTTTCCCATTTCTATATTTTTTTTGCTAACTTTGTTACAAAGCTTACTTCTCTGTTGTAAGCCTCACTCTCTCGGAGACATAGCGAAATGGGAGTGTAGAGCCATCACCGTTATCATCATCATCATTATGCACAGTAATGATCGCTTTATGAGAGAAAATGTTCGTTCCAGTGTTTAGTGTCCACATATTAAAGATAAATATAAAAAGGGGAAGAAACAGAAAGTCAGCAGGGTGCAATCCCATTTCCATATCGTGGAGAGCGAAAAAAAATCTACATGTGATTTATATTATTACTCCTGTGCTTTTTTGATTGTGTGTGCTCGGCTCTTTTTCTTTCGCTCTCTTTCCCATTTCTATACATTTTTTTGCTAACTTTGTTACAAAGCTTACTTCTCTGTTGTAAGCCTCACTCTTTCGGAGACATAGCGAAATGGGAGTGTAGAGCCATCACCGTTATCATCATCATCATTATGCACAGTAATGATCGCTTTATGAGAGAAAATGTTCGTTCCAGTGTAGTAGCGTCATTCTGCGTCCTCATTATCATCCTCTTCACTCTCCGTCATTTTCAACTTTTAATCCTGGAACATGCTCCATGATGCTCCGCTTCTTTTACGTGCTCAAGTTCCTGATTTTTTTTTTCACGTGTGTGGATGTGCAGATGCCTCATTCCTATGCGGAAAAGAGAGGAAAAGAGAGAGAAAATGGAAAATAGTTCATCATATCTTTTCCCCTCTCCCTCCCTTAAATATTCCTTTTTTTCTCCTTCTTTTTTTATAGTCCTAAGATGTAGAAATGCGCTTTTTTGCATATCATTGTCTCAGAGCGAACGTGAAGAGTGTGCCTATATTGCAGATTAGGTAATGGAGATATTTTCTGGTTTTGACCTCTGTGGAACGCCCCGAGTTAAAAAAAAATAAATTTGGAGCTGGCTCTTCTGTTTGGGTGCGCTGTAATAATGCTTTCCTTAAATAATTCAATGCACACCATTCTGAAAGGATGAAAGGGAAATTTATTGGTGAACTGTGTCAGCAGAAAATATGTTTTTTTTATATTGCGCCTAAAATTAAAATAATAATTGGAGAATAACAATTACTAGGAACTGCATAAGTTTTTCAGTGGGACGAGACAAGCAAAAAATAAA
>JAHZND010004369.1:0-12521 GCA_027744115.1 Acrocyrtus sp. NNG-2020 | reverse complement strand
CATACTGTCATTACGATTGCATTCACATTCAATTTTGCATTATTACTATTATTCATACCACTCATCATCATCATTCCATTTTTTTGTATACTCACTGCTCACTCGTACTGTTCTTCATATTCAATGCAGCTTGGCTGCCAAGCACGCGTGTGCACTGGAGCGTAGCAGACGTCGATTGAACGTACCTGTTGTGGGTTATCACTACCATTACCAACAGTGGATGTGAATGGGCAGATTTGCCATTTACAATAATCACGCGTTACCACTACTACCATTACCATCAGAGGATGGGAATGACCTTTGACATGCATTAAGTTGACTGCAACTACTACCGTCAGAGGATGGGGAATGGGCAGACTCGCCTGACCTTTGACATGCATTAAAGTTAGCCCAATAGTCTCCTTCTCATCCTCTGCCGCAGGCGGAGGAGGAGCGGAGGCAGCATTGGGCCGGCCGCAACTGTACATTAGCAGCAGCAATAGCAGCAGCAGCAGCACCTTTCCCATTCATTTAACAAGAGCAGCAACAGCAGCAGCAGCAGCAGATTCATTTAACCAGAGCAACAATAGCAGTAGTAGCAGATTCATTTAAAATACGTTAGATTTACGTAAATATACTTACCATTCACTGAGCTCTTCCGTCGCCGATGACATAATACTACCGCATCCTCCCCTGCATCCCCCGTCGCCTTCCTCCTCCTCCGGAATGGGTACATTGCATAATGGTAATGCTGGAAGTAGGTGAAAGTGTAGCCAACTTACCTCAAAAGGCCGTTGAGGAAATGCCATTCTCCATTAAAGGGGACACGCCCACTATTCCCACCAACATCCCCTTCCGGAACCTCATCTAACAAGTACATAATGGTAATGCTGGAAGTAGGTGAAAGTGTAGCCAACTTACCTCAAAAGGCCGTTGAGGAAATGCCATTCTCCATTAAAGGGGACACGCCCACCATTCCCACCAACATCCCCTTCCGGAACCTCATCTAACAAGTGACTGGTCTCTTAGGTCCCAGCCAACATCACCACAACTGCCGTCGCCGACAATACCTCCAGCGACATCCACACATAAAAGCTTTATGCATACGTAGACGTACATAATTATGCAGTTTACCAACAGTGTTTTGAAAATTTGAAAGAGAAAATAAAGATAATGAGAAAAGACTGCAACTACCCCTTAGTAATACAGTTAAAATTTGTAAACACGCTTAAATTTTCCTTTACTGTAAGTAAATAGTACAGCAAACACAGCAACTCGAGTCAGTCATCAGTCGAGTGATGCACTTCTTGACAGTATCTTTTTGCCTACCACTTCTAAATTCTGACGATATTTTAGGTAGGTGTAAAATATTGTTGACCGGGGAGCATCATATAGAAATACTTAATAACGTGCATTTGGAGAATTGTAAAATACATAATTCCCCAAATGGACTTTTATTTATGATCCTCGATTGTTCCGGTAAATAATTTCGTGACAGGGTGGGTAGGAGGGGTCAAACAGGATCACATATCCTGTAAGGTTAAAGCACGTATAACCTACAATGTTAATTTGGTAATGAAGGGTGCGTAGAGGGGTCAAAAAATGGCTAGATTATGTTATGTTGTGGGAGGTCAAAGGGTCAATAGCTTTTGCTATTGACGGGCACTTTCTAGTAGTAAATGAATTCCCATGCCGTACTCTACGAAGACAGTTCTCTCAGCTTTAGCAAGTTGGAGCTAGCACTACTGCTACCGCAAGTTTAAAAAAGTTGTCATTACAAAGTTGTCAAAAGTTGTATCTAAGATAATTTACGGAGTGGCTAAATGCCATGTAGGAAAGCCAGGAATCCAACTTTTTGGAAGAAGTTATCAGACATGCTGTGCTACTGCTTTTGCTACACTTACTTTTATTACTTGTGGTTGAGCTGAGGCATGTGATGGATTTTAGATCGTGATAATGATGTGATACTCCCAAGTTGCGGTGTTGCGTTGGTCGGAAAACTTTTTCTATCCAAACAAGACATCTCATTTCTTGGCTTTCCTACATGGCACTTAGCCACTCCGTAAATTAATACAGAATTCTCCGAAACTAGACTAAAACTCTTTTAAAAAGTTAAAATTCGTATTTATGTGACTGACATTTCATCTATGTACTTTCCCACGACACAGAATACACTTAATACATCGCAGAAATAACGAATTTTATGATTTATGACAGTTACGACCAACATTTTTCATTTATTTGGAATAAATTGTAATATCAGTATCAAATAGACAGTATCTGTATGTATCTCCTCATGACGAAAAACTAGTAGTTTCACAGTAAATTTTTCATTTCATTTTCTGTCTTTCTCCCGTACTTATTCGTACAAGCAATCTAATTAACTTGTCAGCTAAGCTTGCTACCCTTTTCCCCCTTATGTAATTGGGTAGGGTTTCCAGCTGTTAGCATTTAAACAAAAATGTCTCCTCCGAAACGAAGCGGAAAAGCACACTAAACCTACTCCCTATTCCAATTAAGTTGTATGTGTATAGAGTACGTAATAAATTCTTACTTTTAACAGGATCCAAAGAAGACCCGTTATATTCCTTTTCATGTACCGCTATATCTTCAATTTGCAATTACAAATTACAACAGATAGCTAAGTTTTTACTCGCCTCTTCACAATTGATCCGTTTAAGTTTACCCGCAAACCTGGTGAAAAGATTAGCGTAAAACTTTGTAAAATATGAAGTAGTGTTACGTGTTAGCGCATTTTTTCGACGAATTTATTGTGACGGAGTACACCATGCAACTAATTTTTACAGCTTTTTCGTACTGATGATGCACTGAGCTCTGTAAGATAAGTGGCTCTGTTCTCGTGCTTTCTTGAAGTTGAGAAGAGTGAGAAAAGGAGAAGGCATACGAGTTTCTAGCGCTTTAAGAGCTAAGCAGATTATTAGGAAGCTAACGCGGAATGATTGCGAAATGGTGTTTAATGTGATATAGAGAAGAGTGACACGGTTCAATTAACCCTGTCGCTGTAAGCTTCACATAAAGTAAAAATCCAGTTTTGTTCTGGTGCTACTTAGACGGAAAACACCCTTCCAATTTACGATTGGAGATTAAAAACGCTTTTTTAGAATGTAAAGATTACAATGTGTGTAGAATGAAACATCAGTTGTGATTTCGCTCGTCATTGCATACCGGCAGCCTTTTTAGCTTTTCCTCTTCTGGTTATTGAGAGGTGATGGTGGTGAGATGCTTATCTGGCTTTATTGGCACTCTGACATTGACAGTATCTCGCAAAAGTCGAAACACTCCAAATGAAATTTATACGCTCTCGATTAAGTTTTTTAATCACTTTCAACAATCCTCAAGTATGGTGGTAGGAGAATTAGTCAAGTGGTGTTCTTGTTTGTTTCATGTTATTATGTAATCTTTATAACAGTCCTAGTTAATCTGTAAGGTTACAAGATAAGAAGAGAAAAGTTTTTGTTTTGCAGAAACTTGAATTACAATCACTTACAATATGTCTACCTAATAGAAGTGGAATGGGCTTGCAAGAGGTTATCGACGCACTGTATATGGTGCACATTAAATTTCACACAGTTTCCACTCACAGAGCATATCAAATGTCCATTATCACGCTTGACGAATGCTCAAGTGTGATTGTAATGGACACACGAACAACGGGCGAGTTTAGTGCTGGGGCAATCGTGCAACATTTTTTATAGCATGGCCTTTTCGCTTGCCTCACAAAAAAAGTGTTATGCAATAAAAATGGATGCACAAGTTCATCCAAAGCTTATAGCTACCAAACAACACAAGTCGAAGTATTGGCAAACTAAATATCACTCTGGTTTAGTATGCGGCAGTCCTCGGCCTAGTATTTCGAAGTGATTGGAGAGCATTATGAATATCGCTTTGTGCGTCTGCACATAATTGACACAAAAAATGAAACAGTTAAATGTAACTCAAGTTATATGGATCTTACAGCAAGTTGGAAAAAAACAATCGAATAAATTTCCCGTTGAGCTGCATCTAATGTCTTATCCATTATTGAACCTATAGTAAACTGAATCATTTCTCGCAGTAGCTAGCTACTCATCATGTGCCGAATGCAAAAAGTATTTATCTTTTTGTGCAGCGGATAACATGTAATTACATAGAACTTTTAAAGTCTGTTCTTTCCCATGCCTATCTCCATGCCCATGCCCACATAATTGATATTGTTTTAAGGAAAACGATGAGAAATATTGTAAAGTTCAGTAGTTAAGAGGATATGTCGGCTGAAACGATTTACTTTCAAGTATCCCTTGCTGTTTTATTACATAAAGTTTGCTCATTGTTTATTGCAATTGTGATACTGACGATGATAAAAAAAGGGAAAAAGTGATGAGAACGTGAAAAGCATCATGTCAAGATTATTACATGATGACGATGTATGAGGCTAGGAGACGTGTGTGTGGTGTCAGTGGTATGTGTGGTGCATAAAACCACAAACAAGTATCAAAACAAAAATGCCTACACAAAAAAGCTACACATTTACCAATCTTGAGTAGAAAAACGCTCTCATCATAAAGTACAAACCAAACCAGCAAGGAAACCATAAGACTAAGGCTGTTGACAACTGAAAAAATGCTGTTGATGGATGGTGATGTCTGTTGCAATGCAATATGCAAAGAATTGAATTCTTGCTAATGTAGAGTAGTTTTAGGCTGAGAGTGGAGCTATAAAAAAATTTTACGTGAGAAAGCTGCACACGTTAACGTATTTACTCGGTATAGAAGTTCTGGAAAACTGCTACGGAATTATTACACAAAAAACTCCAACTTCAACAAGCGCTTCCAAACGGAAACGACAAACTCTCAGCTTAAAGAAGCTGCTTATTGCGAGTTACGATCTGTTTAAAAACACACACACACAAAAAGTTTTTTATGTAGAGCTCAACATAAAAAAAGTCGTCGAAGGAGTCAAGAGGAGCTGTAAAAGGAACACTTTTTTATTGTGTTTGGTTATGACGGACGATGTTACGGAAGTTAACGAAGTTCCTTCTGTTTCTCATCACACTTTCTCAGGCTATGGCAAAAACACCGAAAAAAAGAAGAACTAAGAAGAAAGAGTGTTAAAATGTGAGTTGGAGATGTGCGATACTTAAAGAGTCCTGTTCACGGTTCACAGTTCAGCTCATAGCTCAGCCCCTTTGTAAGCTATATATACTGCGGAATCTCCACAGAATTTCTTAGATTTATCTCGCCTAGTGGAAATCTGTCTGACCCAATAATAATGGATATCCACGTACGCCTTTATATGTTACCTAACTGCAATCACTTGATCATTTCCTATTCATAACAGGATAGTGGATTAGATGCTTAACTTGATTCCTTATGTCAACAAATCATTTAGCATTTGAAACTTAGCGTCGAAAAAAAAGTTAGCTATGTGATAGTGATAGAGCAGAAGACAGAGACGATGATTACCAAATCACAAAGATCCAAGAAGAGCCTATCGCTGACATTTAGTTTATTTATAAGTAGGGAAATGTACGTAAAGTGAACAGATGTACCTATGCATCATATCACAAGAAGGGAAATTTGCGTCTACGGCGCCTATAGCTAATGCTAACTCATGCAAACACCTTTTAATTACGGAATCACGCTCTCATTTTAAAAGCTTATACTGAAAATGCCGATAAAGCACAGCCTTCTTAAAAAGATGAACATTCTGGGAATTAGTTGAGGTATACTAATGAGTACACGTCTTAATACGAATTCTAATTAGAAGCTCACGTCTCATAAATGATGATGCAAGAGAAGAAGAGACAGCAAAAATGAATGAGCATCCTCTTGAACTAGATATCTGATATCTCCTCACAGGATTTTACTGCACAAAGTTGAAACTGGAATTCCGTCATCATTTCCCATGGCCTTCTGCCACATATTTTCTTTACAAAGTTACGCCGTGTCAAGTCCGTGATCTTGATGTACTCATTATGGCAAAGACGGCTTCGCCTCGGCTTAATTAAACAGACGTCAGTTTGATTACCAAGGAAGGGGTGCTGTAAAACCGCTGCTAAATATTTATCATTGCAATTAATTGCCTTCAGTACAGAAGCTGTGCTCGTGCGGGTAGTTACCAATACCATTTCAAGGTACTCCACGCTCCATGCTTAATTTTTACTTTAAGTCTAGTCAGGCTCAGGCTTCTTTATGAATGAGATATTTCACATACAGGATACATTTTGATAACTTTTTTGATTATGTACCTAATTTATGGGCAGTACTAATCGTGTATACGCTCGGGAAACGGAAGAGTACATAGACAAGACGGATGTACGAAACCCTGTCGCTGAATGTTCAACAGAAGAAGCAATGAAAAAACTCACCTTTTGATAATGTGTATAATAAAATATTAAAAGAATATTTGATTGACGTTTAACTGCACAAACCCAAAAAATTAACCCTATCCTATCATTTTGCTATAAACTACATATGTAGATAATGTCCAGTCTTGTTCTGCAAAGAATGTTTTGTATTCAGCAAAGCAGAGTTTTAATTGGACATCGAAAGATATTTTAGGACTAATACCATTATGTTTTTCACTGAATGCTTCACTTCAAAACTAAAATCAGATATTTTACGAAAAACCATTATAAACAGCATGCTGTTAGGCTTAGTCGAGAAAAAAGCTTATTATTTTGCAAATTGCTTTTTCAAGAGATGTTTTTCTTGTAAGTGCCGCCTACAAGTTCACACATTAATGGTAGTAATCATTTTTGATAGCAATACAGAATTTCTCTGAATTCACAGCAGCTTTTCAAATAAAATTCACTTCAGTACATATAAACAGTGTATGATATTTTGTAGGTAGCTTGGTAGCTAGATACAATACAAATTATTTGCCACTTTCCAGAGATTACCTTTTCCCAGAACAATAGAGTCCCTCTTATAAAAAAAGAGTTTGGTTCCGTTCTGATGATACAGGCCTGCTTTCTATTTAAAAAATAAGCACGCGCTCTTAGCATCTTTTGTTCTCTATTACAGCTTGCAAGTTGCAACATTTCATCTGAACAAGCTGTACTTCATCGACTGCTGGTTAGTCAACTTGTAAAATCGCTAATGATGAGCATCTCAATTACCAACCAAGAGAAAAAGCATCCACTCCACTAGTATACTTGTGCGATGACGTCGAGCAGCAGACAAGCTACATAATTGATTCTTCTCTGAGCAATGAACCGTACTGAACTGAATGGGAGCACAGTACATTTCAGGATTTCAGCTTCCTATTCCAATATGTGCAAACTTGAATGAGAATTTTTTACGTTTTTCCTGTTTTTTCGACTGTTTTTTTTGTTGCTCCGGATAAACAAAAAAAATGTTCTCAACTGAAGTCTGAAAGCAATACCCAGATGCCTTTTTAGGTAAAATAGCTGTGATTTTTGAGACAATTTTCGCGGTAGTGGGTTTTTCTTCTCCCTGCACTCCTTCCACCTTCTGTTATCGTTTGTTAGTCTTGACAGGTTATGCCTTTTATCATTTAGATTTTTCCCATCGCGCTTGTTTTCCTATCTGTAGTTTTGTTGCGTAGAAAAACATTTTTTTTCACACTGATAAACTGCGACAAGCAACATTAGCTACTGAGGCGGAACAAAAAGAAGGCTCTCTCGTGCAAAAACTGATTTTATTTGTGATTGTGTGCAATCTTTTAGTTCATCGTATTCTACCTATCCATTCGTCAAAATCACGGGAGCTTGCCTCGGCTATTCTATTAGAGGAAAATGTTGCGCTGAAAATTTTGTTGACTGTGAATGGATACCTATATAAAACCTCTCTTCAAACTTTTGTTGAGCTTTTCGATGAAGGTGAAGAGAGAAAATGAAGAGAGAGAGAGAGAGAGCTTCGACTTTTTGCTTTAATTTATTACATAGCAATGAATGAAAAAGTTTGTCGAGACTTCGAGAGCGGCTTTGTTTTTTAGTTTTAATGCGCCTGTAAACTAAAAGAAAAATATAATTAGTTGAAGTTGGAGATAGTAATTAAATGGGGGATTTGTGAGTTTTGAAGGTAGTATTACTGCATTTCAATATATAGACACCTGCAGTTTATATGTTTTTGCTCTTTCATAATTAGAAAACAAAACTTTATTTTTCGGGAAGTGAATCCACAGAAAGTGGGTTTGCTCAAAAAGCTTTAAAAAATTTACAAAGTGCACGTCTCACAGTTTTTCAGTCTCTTTGGGGCATGAAAGCCGTAATAATTAAGGTATACCTATAAAATTTATCTACTTCGGTATGGTGTCGTCATCCGTCATTCATTTCGTACCCTCTTCATGTTTCATTTGAATTAATCACTTTTTTACAGCCTTTTGAACCTCTAACATTCCTCATAAGATAACAACTCAAATTCCTGCTTGTTTTATTCCAACCATTTCGCAACCACAGCCACAAACTAAACTTGATATTAGATAACCTCTGCCTTCCAACGATAGTATCTTATCACTGTAATTAATATCTGTAGATTTCCGTATATGCCCAGGTGTGTAAACTATTACAGTATAGTAATTACAGACTAACCTCCACAAAATTGTATAATCTCGGAGCGCATTTAGCATAATAAAAACATCTTTTGTGTTAATTCAAACGTCACGTAATTTTCCGAATCTGAATATCGAGATTGTTTGGCCAAAAGCTTTGAATTAGTAAAAATCTGCAATTCATTACAATATTAGACTGACGCTGAGCTAAAAGTTGCTGAATGAATATTTAACGTTCGGTGTACCACGTTAATTTTTTTTTCAAGTTGAAATAACTTACGTCACTCTTTTCTTTGTGAGTGAGTACTACGACTACCTCTCATAAGCTCCTTTTCTCTGCATTGTCTAGCTCAAGAGCATATTCTATTATATCGTATTATCATCGCCAGCACGTCCTCATAGGAATCAAGAACAATAAATTACGTGAACGACCACAGAGTCAATAAGATGCTAATTTTTTTAGCCTAGCATTAATATAACAATAACTACTCCATAATTTATAAAATGGGCTAACTCTGCAAAAAAAAAGTATTTCTATTTTTACTCCAGTCACATGAGCACCTTTTCTCTTTTGTTGTACTGGCAGAGAAATAAATAGACAGTTCGTTTCTAAAAATAGGCGTTATTAGCATTTTCAAAAAAATTCCTAACAATCCACTTCGTTCTATTAGCATAACCGTATAAATTGTCGAAATGTATTCAGCTCATCTCTTCCTCGCGAAATGGACTGAGCTGGCAGAAGAGTGTGCAGGAAAAAGTAATTAAATGGAGAAAAGGAGAGACAACTTAAGTGAAATTGGCTGCTAAACAACACACTAAATTAGAATTTAAGTTGAATAACACGCGTAGTTATGCTTATTTATGAGAGCGTAAGGTGAGGCTTGTCTCAGGTGCTGTGAAGCTCTAAATGGGTGTAATGGGTTCATTTAGAAATTGTATGAGTGTCACATGAGATTTTGATCGGACTAGTCGACTAGTCAGCAATGGCTTTTCTGTCTTTAATGTTTGTTTGCAAAACTTGTCATTAACTCACTGCGAATTACCTGTGCTGAGTGTAGTTTGGAAGCACATAGCCGAAAAATGAACTGAATCTGCAGGCAAATATTTACTCCAATGAACATAGACTCGTGGACCCATGTTTAGCTTTAGCTTTACTTTGCTCAATAAAATTGGCTTTGTTTGCTGGAGAGAATGAGTATATAAAAAAAGGAATCAATTAGATTGGATAAACTCTCTCATCTCTTCTCATTATGTATGAGCCAACTTTTATCTACGTAATTCCAGGGCACATGTGTAATATGGTACACATGAGGATCGAGGATCCTCATTAAAAATTTTCCTTTTACGGAACGTACGTGAGTCGTGAGTGGAGACAATGGGAATTACACAATTTACCTAATATTTAATGAGAATTATTATGCTCTGTATTACTGCCAGTCAAGGCCAGACCATGCCAGCCGCTAGGAAAAACAGTTTCACTCGTGACCGTAGACTTTTTTTTCCTTTTACTGCTTTTGTTTACGTTTTACTTGCAGAGTAAAAAGGGAAAATTGGTATGTATGGTACGAGGATAGAAAGAGTCTTAAAATAAAGTGAAAGATCAGACTCTGTGGCAAACTCGTGGAAGTTTCTAATGCACACAAAAACCCTTACAAGAAATGTTTTCCAGGAAAAGTCATTTTTACAAGGGGGAAGGTATTTTAGAAGGAGGACTTTACCTATCTATAAAGTACGCGAGAGGCAAGCTTGCCTCCACAAGATTCAAATTAAATTACGCGCTTCATTTTCGTGGTGACTTTCCCTTTCCCTGACATTTTAGTATTCGTGAGTTTTATTTTGACTAATTTTTAATATAGGATGCTGATGCTCGTAGCGTCTAATAACATTAAAAACTTGAAAAAAAGCTGCTAATGCAATTTCTCGACGTAATGTAATGGTAGAGAGAGAAAGGGCAGAGTAACCTGACATTAAAAAATAGTCGCTATCCGTCCATCCGCATCAATTTTTTTTGTAAGTTTCTCTCTCCGTCACATCATTTATCTTGATAACGTTTCACGTAGTGAACGTTTTGGTGATGGGATGAGACGAGGCCTGCGCTTTTTCCCGCAGCCTTTTTCAGGGTGGTTCCCTTTTCCCTAGTCCAAGTCATGTTCCATTCAGCTATGCTTTATGAAGTGGAGTTCAGTGGATACGACTCAGCCACTAAAAAATCTATTCATTTTTGTCTTCTCCAGTTGTCCCACTAGGCACTCCGACTAACTAGATAAGGATGTACGATTCTGTTCTGGAGATTACTATATATATGTGCCTAGTTGTATCCAGGCTTGGATGAAAAGTAGGACTTCGTTTGCGGTTTTTTGTCGACTTATCAACACTGACCACTGCTCCCCCGGTGTGGAGCAATCCTTACTTAGAAAGGCTCCTCCGAACTCCGAACCACCAACCACCACAAAAAGCAGAAAAGTCAGGGGATTATGTATAATGGGGAGTGTGTGATGAGCTAAAAAGTTCTCAGTCCCTTGCATATAATCATTCCAGGATTTTCTCCCGTTGTTTATGTACAGCTTTACTACTCCAGCGAATCTGCTTAGGTGTGGGGATTAGTTTGTAAGAGAGTGTCCCTGTTTGATCAGCAAATCCGGTTCACTACACTCACCTTCTGTTTGCTGTTCGGCGCTGATTTGGAATTTTTTAGGCGTGGAGCGGAAAGCGAGACAGAGTTGGAGAGCTGGAGAGAAAAGGATGAAAGTCGAGGTCGAGCAGGGACATGTTCCGAATGGACAGATAAAAATTGGTCAATTACAGAGAAGAAGTAGTTTGGAGCCTCGTGTCTTACTCTAAATTAATTGCCTGGAGAAGAGCTCGAGCTCACTTTCCCTGGAAAGAGCCACCAACTAAAAAAATTTCCATTCTCTATTATTCCGCCTAACAATACACAAGGCGAAAAGATACATCTTATTGAGTTCCCGTCCTGCTGATAAGATTAGTGTGCTCGTAGTGTGACGTAATAGGGAACAAAGATACATTAACCTTTCCAGGAATATAAACAGCCCTGCCCATGAGAGAAATTTTCTGCTATTTTTGGCTTTTATAATTGAACTAGGTACATATTTAATGGGTAGCTGCGTTAACTTCTTTTGATATTAGAATTAACTGCAGATTATAATATATACGCTTACTCTAATTAATTTTCTTTTCGTGATGCAGCATCGCAAAAATCTCATTTTTAACTTTAGCTGATAAGACGCTTTTTTCCACTCGCACCTAGAAATTTGCTAAATTTTTCAGACGTTTCTTCACCTCCATCCATTCACCGCACGCTTTTTACCTTCAGGGAATTGTTCTCTCTTTTCAAGAAAAGATTTGCATTTTTTGGAGGAAAAATATAAAAAAGAAGGGACTTCAGCTAGGATTTTTTACAAAGGTAGTGGTGGTGGTGCCAATGCCAAACGCAATATAATAAATGGGTAATACGGGAAAATCCGCGTAAAAAAGGAATAAAAAGGAGCTCATCATATCATGAGCGGAGTACACATAAACATGAGAAGTTTCTCTTTTCTCATTTCTCGCTTGGAAATAATGAAATCAGATAAAAAAGGATCCACCACGTAGCCCACTTGAGATGCTGCGTTTGGCCAGCCTATTTTTTTTCTGCCGACTGACTTTTTTTTTCTTCTTCTTCTTCTCTTAATTTGACTCTATTTATTTATATGTGTTAAGCTAGGCATGAAGATCGTTGGCGTTGCCAGCAGTAGGAGTGGCAGTGGCACTAGTGGCGTTAGCGTTGGTACTTTTCCATTATTACTTTTATTACTATGATTATTCCTTAGGTGTTCCCAGGCTTATTAGCTTTTTTTCTCTCCTCTCCTGGAGTTTCCTCTCCTCGAGATGACAAGAGAAAGAGATGGAGTTAAGTAATACATTTTTACTTTCTTTCATTCTCTCTCTCTTTCCCTCTCTAAGTTAAACTTAAGTAATGCGAGGAAAAAAGGAGGAGGCAAAAAAGAAAGTAAAAACAAGGGAAAAAG
>JAHZND010004368.1:0-17878 GCA_027744115.1 Acrocyrtus sp. NNG-2020 | reverse complement strand
AGATACAGACGTGCAGTGCCACAAACATTTCACAGTCAACTTAAAGGTTCCTTTAAGAGGTCAAATGTATCTTGGCAAGATAAGTGAGGGCTTTAGAAATATAGTTGATTTTCATTCACATTCCTGAAACGAAGGGGAACCGAGAAAAAAATGTGTAATCATCTTTTTTTTAATAATTTAGTACAGTTGCAAGCGCATTTTAAGTGCATTTTTAATGCTAGGCAAGATTTAAGAGAAGGTGACGGACGACTGGATTCGAAACGACTGTAATCACACAGTCAGCTTTTTTTGTTTGAGTAGATTTGGCGCAAAAACAAAGCTGGCGGATGAGAAGAAATATATTGTATTTATCGTTGTCTACGTTGAATAATTTCCTATTTTTTCGAAATAAAGTTCCAACAATATTGTGCGGAGTCGTCGGTCTTCGATTTTCGATGCCACGTACAGCCTCACATGTCCGAAGATCCACTTGTTCCTAAAGGAAATGAAAAAGAGTCGCATCATTAAATAACAGCCGCGCCACGACACAACAATTGCTTTAGCGAAAATCTCCTCCAAATTGGTTATCTTTCCGAGTTCAATTTTTCAAAAAAAACGGTGATCGTTAGGAAGCACACAGATAAGTGAGCTTAGCGAAGCCAAGTAAGTATTTTTTTATAAAAAAAAGCATGTCGCGCAAGCTCTAATCTGGAAGGAAACCTCTCAAGAGATTTGGAAGCAGTGTTATAGGCAGGCAGCCGCAAAAACATTCCTATGCGGAATGAAATCAAAGTGATTTTTTCATTATCTGGGAAATATATTTAGTGAAATCCTGATAAAAAAGGAGAAAAGCAGTGGCTTTCCTCACATTCTTTGTCCGACCTAGGAAAGGAATGGACACACGACAAGACCATTTTCTCATTTCCACCATTGTCAGCGCACTACTCCCCCGTTAGATTCATTATTCTTTTGGACGTATGACATAGAAAAAAAAGGGACCAAGAGAAAGCTTCCATTTTTTAACAAAGAAAAACCTTAGAGTTTTCTCCTTTTGTCTTTGCCTACAAGGACTGTCCACATCCATCGCATTTTTTCAAGAGTGGTACGAGTAGGAGCCTTGTTTGTCCAAATCAAACGGAGTACATACAAGTTCAGAGGGAAAAAAGAACAAAAAAAACGGGAATTTGCTCAAGCAGTTCCATTAGTGAAGAAATGGTTTGAAGAAACATGGTCAGTGACAACAAACGTTATTCTTCTTTTTTGAAAAGAAAAAATGCAAGCATGTCAGTAGAGAGAACAAGCAAAAGTTGGACAAAGAATGATGATAAGTGTTTTGGAGCTCTTGTGGTTGCATAAGCAAGGCTTTTTCTTTTAGAGTGGGGGATATTTTTGCCCATTTTTCGTGCAGCCAAACTAAGCTTTTCCGATAGTGTAAGTCTTTCCCGGCTATCTCCCATGCTAGCTTGATAAGGCGGACAGGCAACACAACACAGGCAGCAGACCTATTTCACTTGAGCATTGTATTAAATCTTGGGAGAAGCATTTTTTTTGCTCATATAGCCAAAGCAAGATACACACAGGAAGGCGATTTTCTCTCTATAATTTCCTAAAAGTAATTTCAGCCCTGACACCCCCATGTCTGGTGATTCTCATTCTCATCTTCCATCCTCTTTACCTTATTTTTTCTGTTTAACTACCTTCTTCTGTTTTTCTCACAGAGTAAGAGCAGAGCGAGTCAGAGAGAGAGAGAGAGAGAGAACCAGCAGCCTCCTATCTTAAATTGGGCTTTGAGCCAGGGAAAGAAAATTTATGGGCCAAGTGGAAACCTCGAGGGTCTTCGTGGTAATGCTTTACTTTTTAGAAGTCTCTCTCCTATCTACTTCTCACTATCTTTCCTCTCTCCTTCAAAATTACTCCCACTAAGACTCTCCTCTGCCGCTGCCTATTTAAGTACTCATTGTACTCCCTTTTTACTGGAACACTTGGTGTACGGAAAATATAAGATAATGCTTATACGGACCAATGTCTCACGGACTACATGAACATTTATTGCTCTCCGTTGCCTCACTTATTCTTACTTGTTCCTAGCCCACTAACAACTCTCAATACCCAATACAATTTTCTGTGCATTAAAGGGACAAAGAAAGACGGAGGAGTGTGCTAGTCTTTCTTAACCGAGTAAAGATTTCGCTTTTTTTACACCTTCCCAAAACATTTACTATGAAAATCTCATAAAAACTGATTAGATATTTTGGGCTCCTAATAAATTACTCTTTGTCATATAAAATAACTCCCTCATCTGACCTAATGTCAGTTCCGAGCTTCCTTTTTCCTTTCCCACATGAATTCTCTTTTTCTCTCTACCCTTGCTTCCCTCTCCGTGTAATATTACTAATGACGGTGGAAGGAGCTCTCCGCTGGTAAAAAAGGAATACAAAAAATTAGACGTTCATACCAATTATAATCTCAATTTTCCAGAGTTAAATTAACTTCCAGAAAAAAGCCTCAAATTATCCTACAACTACTGGGAAGGGAGAGAGAGAGCTGGGTGAAAAAAAGGAAATTAAATAAATTGGAGTGACGACGGGTTTTCTCGTATTCAACAGATTCGTGCACTGTGTTGATTCTTTTTTTCTTTAAATTTTTCAAACCTTTTTTCGCCCGTTTTCGTTTGGGTGAAGGAACGTACCTACTTAATACCGTTATTACTTAAATGAGCATGGCAAACAAGCAATCAACCATCAAGTTCAACATTATCTTGATAAATTGGTTCTGCTCGAATGGGTAAATATGGGGAGAAGAGAGAAAACGGAAGAAAAATAGATTTTGGAAATCGCCTCGTTTTATCAAAGCCTTTAAAACCAGCTGTAAAGCAGTGTTGGAAAGGAGCATTGGTATTTCGTTAGTGGATGCATTAGAGAGAGGGGTCCACGAGGTATACTCTAGCTAGACAGGATTTTTAATGGCACTTCGCTGATATTGGAAAAGGGTAGGAGAGGAGGCAACTGAACTCCTCTCCACTCATGAGGGAGGAAGTGTTAATTTATGCGACAGTGATTTATTGTTTCTTATTACTGGCTTAGCATGGTTTCTGCCACAGTCACGACATTTTTGGGGGATTATGGAAATTTTTTAAGGAGCTATCTGTGTTACTCCCTTGTAATTCTAGCGCTATACGGGATACGGGGACGTGGGGAGATGGAGAGAGCAGGCAGAGAGTAAGTAGAAGTACTTAAAAAGCTTTTTCACTTGTTATCAGAGAAGTGGTAAGCGATTACTTCTACAAAATATGTGAAGGTTGACTAGACTAAAGAGAAAAATTATGCGAGTCAGTCAGAAAACTTGGAAGAGCAGAAAAAAGGTGGAGAACCTCGACGGTGGTGGTGATGGTGGTGGAGCGGAAGGGAAATTTTTGTTGGAAATAAAGAGAAAAAAAAGTGTGCAGGCAGCAGCGAGCGAGTCTTACACAGGCAAAAAGGAGAAGAAAAGTTGAGTCCCTCAGGAAAATTAAATATGAATATTCAGAAGATAAAGGGAAAGTGTAATAATATTAGCATGAAATCTGCCTGTAGACTTTTTTTCAAAATTAAAGCACCAAAGTCGGTCTTCATCATAAAATTTCAACAGCTCACAGAGCAAGTCTTGCATGCTGACGGGAAAGTGGAACAAAAAAACCACAAAATGGAAGGGAAAGCTTGGCCAAAATGATATTTTTTCGATTAGTATATTACCTAAAAAAAGTAAAGGAGAGAGTGAAAAAAAAGTATATATGTAAAGTGAAAGCAGACAAAAAACTAAATGAAATAAGGGCATAGATTTTAAAGCTTATTAAAACGTAAATTTTACATGAGTTGTGAAGAGGAAAAAAGTGTGGCTGAATTATTCTCTCTGGAGAAGAGAGTAAACGTGGTCATTAACTTCTCATTGTAAATCATTTTTATTCTTTTGTGTAGTGAAAAAAGAAGTACTTTTACCCAGGAAATATAATATGAAATGAAATTATATTGATCTTATTCTCGGACAAAGAGCAAATAGCATCAGCTTAGACTTAGTGAAAGAAATTTTTTTAGAGGAGAGAAAAAGTAAAAAAATGAAAGTTACATGTTACCCCAACTATTTCTTTTTCTGCTAGTAGAAAGGAAACGAGTGAAAAGAAATAGTGAGTAGAAAAAAAAACTGCAGATAAATATGTATCTATCGGGTAGGTATTTGTCAGAAGAGATATCAAGTGGGAAATCACAGAGAAAAGATATAGCAGCGCACTGGAAGTTCACACAACTGGAAATTAATTAGATTCCTTCAACAACGAAGACAAAGGACTATTTTTTTGCTATGCTTGCTTGAAGTTCAGGTTCATCTCATCTCATCTGTCTTCCCACTGCTGAAAGAGAAAGATTTTTTTGTTCAAAAATAAAAATCACTTTTCATAAAAAAAATGATAACGAAATCGAACGAAATGTTCTACACATTTTTTTACGAGAAATTGTGTAAAAATTTTGTTCGGAGTGGTATGGTGCACGCAAAGTGGATATCGAGGAGTATGCAAAATAATATTTTTTTTAGCATAAATTAGTGACACTTTTTTTGGGGGAGGGGTAGGATGACTTTCACATATCAGATAGGTGTATTTTGCTCATTGTTTTTTTTCTTTGCTGATGCTGTTTGCTTTGACTCGAAATAAGACCCAAAATGTGAGTTGGAAATAATGACACCCTCTTCTCCTTCTTAATAATTTTTTTTCCTTTATAAACTCTCATATATGATGAGGTAAGGGTGAGAATTGTGTAAAATCAGGTAATTTTCAAAACTATCTGGACAGAACACAAAAAAAAACGAAAAACCGACATAGAAGCGAATTCGTCAAAAACTCTTGTAAATTCGCATTACTGACAAAGTTATACAGTATCATATATATGGCAGTCTAAAATTATATGATGAGTTGTGAGAGGAATATATAGTGGAAGTGAACACTCATCTAATTAACAATACAATACAACACTGGTTGCTTTTTTCATTTGAAATAATACTCACAACACGTATGAATTAGTCACATCAAAGTCCCAAAGAGGTTGATAAAAATTACTATACAGAGTATAAGTAAGAATGAGTTTGCTTTTTGTAAAAAAAACAAATGCAATTCTAGCATTTTCAAAAAAATATATATATATTGCTTAGAAGTTCAGATGAGATGAGATACCTGGTTCAAACAATGGCACAATTTAAACTTTTAGGCAGACGGCCCTCTTGATATCTTTTTATAACGAATACCCAGCGAGAGAGAAATTCAGAACACTCATTTTTTTCATTTCTCCAATCCTCTTCGTTTGGTTCAGATGAGAAGGAAAGGAGAGTGTAGAGAAAGTGCTTGAGAGGAGGAGAGCGGGAAAGGATAGAAACGGTAGTCGAGGGATTGCTCGGTGGCACGTGAAAGAAGGTGATTCTGATTCTGAGCATACACGTAGTAGACTAATTGACTTTTTCGCCAAAATTACTGTTAAAAACTAGCGGCCGTTCCGCAATCTCATTCAGAGGAACAATACAACTCCATTATTTGCATACAGTTTAAAACGAAAACAGTTTTCCCTTGAGACAGCTATAGCCTATCTGTACATATAAAAAAATGTAGATTTACTTAAAACTTATAAGAACTAACTTAAGAGAAGATCAGTTGAGTTTCTGTTAAGTATAATTATGTACAAAAAAAAGAGTTCCTGGATGAATTAAAGGCAGTTAGGCAGTTTTGAATTTGAAAGTTTTTATTCCTGTCGTAAGTGTTAGATATTGCTTAAGACTTTTTAGTACTCTTTGGGCTGCGTGGATCTCTATTGAGATTTCCCTTTTTCCGTCTCATGGGCACCTCGAGAAAATCCACACAACAATTTTTGGAATCATCCTGAAGCAATTGAGAGCTGAGCTGAGTGGCAGTGGAGTCAGCCGAACCTTTTGGCTTCATGGAGGAAGTGGATGGAGCATTCCTTAGCATAAAATTGGTCAGAATTCTATTTGTAGCCTCTTCAAACTCTTTCATACTTTCGCTTTTATGAATTGTACAGTCATGCACGGCAGAGGAGGATGCCCCTCCAGCCAGAGGACTAGTTGAATCATTCACACAGAGATTGGTGCTCATGGAGGGTGAAATTAAACAATCTTCTCCCATCATCCCACCACCACTTCCACCGCAGCAATCAAATGTTTGATAAAATTCCTCGCCAAACTCATGCTGAAGTAATTTGAAAATTTTCGAAGGGAAGCTGCTACTGAGTCGCCTTTGACTCTGGGCTCTCACGCTAGTCGCCTGGTTTCTCAAATGAAACTCATTTATTATGTCCGCAAGGAGCTGATCACGGTTTACTGGGGAAGTTGGAGAAAGTACGCCAGATGAGCCTGACGGAGAAGAGTTACTGTCGAGAGATAAGGAGGAAGCGAGAAGATTCTTTATGGGCAGAGGTAGCAGACGACTTCTTCTTGCCTGCGCATCATTCATCCTCGTGGGGCTCGTCCCAGCAAAGTTCTTATTATTATTATTGCTATTACTATCATCATCCATTACTTGGCGGTGGTGATGCTGCTCCTGATATTGGTGGTAGATGCCTCCGGTGTTCCCAGAATTACTCGTGTCTACGCTTATTTGACACACGTTATTTGTAGAGCCGACTCCCGTCCCTGACTTATTATTATGATTACACGCAGAAGTTAGCGTTCCCACATCACTCTCATAATCAAATTCATCCTGCTCCTCATCTCTGCCACACTCATCTACCAGAAGCTGGAACAGCCGCGAATGAGTTTTCGCCCGCTGAAAAAAAAATGATAAAAAATAAACTCAATTTAGAAAAAAATTATTCCATGACTAGGCGCTCCGTGCAGCAGGTCCTTTTTCTCGGAAAACTTACTTGATAACGTAGTGCTCTGCGCTCTGAGGCAGATCTCATCTTGACCCCGTTGCTATTGTTCTCCTCCATCGCGGCTGAAGTGGATTGGACTGTCTCTTCCACTTCCACCTTTGACAATAACGTGCTCTCCAGAAATATATCAGACTTTGGTCGCGGCCTCTTCACCTGCTGCTGTTGCTGCTGGTTCTGGTGGTTGCGGGTGGAAGTAGAATTATTATTATTGGATGATGGAGAGCTTGACTGCTGCTGCTGCTGTTGGGATGACGGAGACGGAGAGGACTGGGGTGGGTCCGTTGAACTTATGGTCTCTGCAAAATTGCATGACTCAATATGGTGTCCTGGTTCTGGGGTGGATGACGCATTGGGCGGCGTAATGGCGAAAGCAACCCCTCTCCTTTCTTTTGCAGCAGTTGCTGCGGTTAGTAGGAACTCGGTGTCATTCTGATCGTTGTCTACATCCGTATCTACATCGGAGATCTGTCTGCTCAGATCCGTCATCACCCCAGAGTCGTCCTCACTTCCTAAGCTTAAACTTTCGTGAAGGAACCGCTCAATTCTCCAAAGCAGATTTTCTGCACGGGCAATACGGTCGCCCATAAGGCAGGTGCAGGTTGTTGCGGAGGTGGCAGAATTCGATGTAGCATTAATAGCTGAAGAGTTGTGATGGTGGTGGTGGTGTAGGTGTGCAAAGGAATGCTGCTGATGGTCTTCCTGATACTGCTGCCTTCCATTTAATTTCATTCTTTCTCCGGGAAACTCATGCTGAATCTCCACATTTCTCTCGACCGTTACCGGGATGTGAATGGACGAGGCGGTGGAGTCGGGGAGAGGCAGTGAAGTGTTTGCTTCCTCCTCATCTCCTTCCTTTGAGTCGCTCAAGTGACTCTCCGTATCAGCCTTTATATCTGATGAGGTAGCTGGTGGGATTTGCTGTTGGTGCTTTATCTCAGTTTTATCCTGCCGCCCTATTGTTGTTCCACTGCTTCTGGATGACTCATCCGAATTTTCATCAGATACTGAAATGGATGAGGAGCCTTGCTGAATTAGTTTTTCTGCGGTGACCGCCTCCTCCTGATTACAAGGAGATGGGAATAGGAGTGAGGAGGATTTTATCTCTTGGGAAGAAGACGAATAGTCCTCGTTGTCTGTGGCGGCGTCAGACGGGCAAGAGTGATTCAGGCTTTTCCGTTCTTTGCTCGAGTCCCTATTTTTTCTCTCCAAAACTGCACCACCACCGCTTCCTCCATGCTCGGTGCGGGATGCCTGTAGTAGTCCTGTGCTGCTGCTGCTAGCAAATGATTGATAATCCTCCTCTCCGCCTGTGCTTTCTCCTGCACTTGTTCTTACTCCTCCGCCCGCTCCTGACAGTTTCAGTTCCTCTGAAAAATCATCCGCAGTTGCGGAGCAGTTATCCTCGTGCTGCTGCTGTTGTTCCCGCCTGTGCTGACTGCTTTCCCCTCGTCTGAGTACAACAACACCTGACTCCACTCCTTTCTCGGCACTCGTTTTTGTAGATGCATCCTGTTCATTAATCTCCAATTTTTCTTCGGTTTGGTTGCCGCTGCTCACTTCGTCCCAGTACGACCACCACGAGGAGGCATCTGTGTCGTCCTGATAAAAATCAAGTGTTTGTCTTACGGATAAACTTTCGCTCTTCTTTTCCTCCCGCTCCACCACCACCACCACCTCTTCCTCCTCCTTTTTGTATTTACTGCTGGCATCATCAAATTTCCCCTCCTCTTGTTTAATTTCCTGTTCATTGTTATTAAATCCTGAGTGGGAGCTCTTGGAACTCGTGAATTGCCTTGGAGTTGGCCGGGGAGGTAGGGAAGCACGGGAATCCCAGTTTGAGGAAGGACCCGGGATTGAGTGCCTTTTATGATGAGTGTATTTTTTCACTCTCTCCTTCTTCTCCGCGTCAGGCTTAAGACCGGAGTCGGACTCGTAATCTTCAGTAATTTCGAAATTACCGCTGAACCTCCTCGTCTCAATTGTTCTTGAGCTCTTTTCCCAGAAGTTGAAATCCTTTTCCCATTTGTAGGCTATGCTCTCACAAGGATCCCATCCGTGAGATGAGCAATTCTCTTCTTCATTTTCTTCCTGTTTCACTTTATTTCTCCTCCTGACAAAGTCGGAGCTTGATCTATCTCGAGTAATGACTCCCCAGAAGCCAACATCTGCCTCACCGCCGACATCACTCTCTTCCACCCCATAATCCTCTTTTTGTTCCTTGCTTTTCTCATTATCCTTTTCATGCTCGCCATTCTCACTTCGCCTTTCATGGACTGAACTCCTGAAATTGTTATTTTCCTCTTCTTTCGTAATTTCAGCCCAGAAATCGATATCGTCGGGATCCTCTGCATCCCCTCCACCACCACCTCCAATCTCTTCGCAACCAGTATTTATCGCCTCCTTGTTCCGTTTATTCGGCTCATCCTCCCTGGAAGACTGTCTCGAAAGCGATAACGTAAATGAAACGACCGGTTCCTCCTCGTCCTCCTCATTTTTATCCTGCCCATTATCCTTTTCACCATCTCCCATCTTCCTCGACTCACCTTCCTTCGAGGACGACGACGACGATGGCATCGACGCTTGCGAAGTTTCTTCAATTTCACTGTCCCCAACCATAACAGTAGTAATATCTCGATAGCTTTTCGTTTTTGTAAAGCACAGTTTCAGCGGCAAACGAACCGTGACCGCAGTATCAGTTCCGTCCACATCCTCTTCATCCTCGTCGTACTGATCATGTTCATCTCGTCCCCCATTACCCAATTTCCCCTTATCGTCGTCATCATCATCATCATCCGTAGATGAGTCGCTCTCGTCGCTGGTGGAGGTCGTTTCATCCTCCCGCTTCGACTCGGTCGTGCCTCTCGTCGCATCAGACTTATTTTCAATAACACTTACACTTGACAGTTCATCAGATGACTCTTCCGAATCCTCTGACTCTCCCCCGCCATTCTTCTCCTCGTCCACTCCCATTGAATTTGAATTCCCGTCATTTTTCTTCAGCTCAGCGGAAAAGTTTTTGGCGGTAGCCGTGCTCCCGCCACCACAACTATTGCTGAAGCTGAGCAGAGACGAGGATGCTCGTGACTCTGTGATTTCATCAATAGTACTTAGCCTCGTTTTGCCCAAGCCGTAATCAAAGATAGCGGACTCGGATGACTCTTCAGAATGGTATTCTTCAATGCTCAAGCCGCCGTTTTCGTAATAGGATGATTTTCCACATCGCTGCTCCTCTCCATTCCCGAGAATCGTTGCATCCGAATCATCTGCTGAGGATGCCGTTTCAGGCTCTTCTATTATGGCAGCTCGTCCCCCGTAATCATCCTCATCGTCATTATCCTCATCTGTTCCAGGATCAGTCTTTTCATCCTCCTGCTCGTCCTCCTCGTCGTAGCTTGCGTGTCTCCTGCTCCCACTCCTAGCACTCCCATCATGATCATTTGCATTTAGCTCACTATTATAATTGCACCCATTCAGCTCCAACTTTCTCTCGCCTCCTTCCTCCAAATGGCCAGTAAAATTTTGACTAGAAGGGAAAGGTCTGCTTTTATTCGCACAAGGTCCAGTCTCACGCTCTATCACTTTCTGTTCCGGATCTTCACAGCAGCTTTCGTACTCGTCCTCTGATGATGATGATGTCTCCTCCACCTCCTTCTCATCAACACTATCATCATTATCTTTCCCATTATTCTTCTCAGTGAGAGTCTCCGTCCATGCACTCATCCCCTCGCCACTACTACCCACAGCATCCATACTTTTATCACAGTCATTCTTATAAGGTATTGTGTAAGGAAGAGTTCCAGGCTTTTCATTACATTCAGTCAACGGCGATGATGGGCTGGGACTGGGAACCTTACCATTACTACCTAGAGAACTATCATTATCCTTAATACTGTCTACGCCAACATTACTCTTCTCCCTATCTCCGTCCTCAACTATAATCCTAGGAACTTCAGTTCCACCAGAAAGGCACACTCCGCCGTTACCATCATCATCATCGCCCTCCCCAATACAATTACCACTACTATCCTGCTTCTCGTCGCCGTAATAATAGTAGAAGGGTTCTCCTTCGCTACCACTCCACTCCGGTGGATAATTTGGGTCCCAACCCGGGGGATACTCGTAGCCAGTCATGTCATAGCCTGCCCAATAGCACGAAGTATAATACCACCAGTAATACCACATGTACGAGTACGCGTCCCAACCCTGCTGCTGATTGCAGCCGTCATTAATGCTATTTATATTACAATTATTGGCATAAGAGTCAAAGGTTGATGAGCCACCACCTTCAGAAGAGCAAGAGAGGGACAAGGGGTAGGAGCTTTGGGAAGAGGAGTAACTCGGACTCTGAAAGGGAGGAGGGAACACGAGATTTTCTCCAGATGAAGGAGAATACATGTCACCATCGTCATTGGATGATTCTGCAATATTTTGTTCTAATGCAGTCTCATCATCAGCAGAGTCCACTGCTAGGAGAAAAAAATAATCACAGAGAAAAAAATAACGTTGCGAAGGAGTCATCATCATTAGAGGAATTAGATTCCTTTCAATTTACCCCAGTAAATGAGCCTAGATGTGTATAAAAAATCTCATAAAAGGGAAGATAATGATATAGGAGCAGCAAAGTGGTAGCAGGGCTATACGGGTAGTTTTATGTTTCAAAAAAAAAGCTTTAGAAAAGTGAAAAGAATAGTTGTTGAAGCAAAAAGACTGCTCTACTGGAAAAAGAAACCTGGCTTTTTTCTACGTTCTTTCCACAGAGATAATTTTTAAGGATCAAGCTCTTCCTTAAAAAAAGGAGCTTGCGTTTTTTGTCTAATGCAGTTTATTGTGGCGACTAGAGGTTAATACGTATAATGATTATTATGTACTACGCGAAAAGCTCATTAAATTCACTCACCTGACTGGCCACCACCGCTACCATCATCCGCTGTCATTTGCTGCAGAATTTTAAAGGAGCGTGAGGGAATACTACTTCCCATGTACTTTTTCGGTTCCTGGACCTTTTGTTCGGATGGAGGAACCCCGACTTGCTGCTGAGAGCTCACTTGGATTTCACTTGGCTGCGAGTGAGGAGTGGGCGAGACAGCTTGTCTAATGGGAATATGATGCGTTACTGGACCGCCAGAAGCAGATGCTGCAGGGTAACCTGAACCAGTTTGTATCCCAAAAAAGCGGTAATTAACTTACGTTAAAATAAATATATTAATAATAAATAAATTTACTTTTTGGAAAAAAAGATTCGAAGAAAATGAAAAAGCAAAAGTGGTTTTTGATTGATTACGCATGCAATCTTTGGTGGAGGAAAAAAAAGAAAAAGCATAAAAAAGCATCTACCACACGAAATGCTACTTTTATTTCTATTTTGGACGAGAAATTCATTTTTGGAAGAGAAAGGCAAAATAGTTGTTTATGGATTATTTACTTGAAGGCGGCTGATCTTGAGCACCAGGGCTGGCTGGTAAAGCAGTTTGCAACGCTCTAAATGCTTTAGATGGGATATGACCTCCCATAAAACGAGGCTCGGCGGTTTGATGCAAAGATGACCCTTCATGCACTGTCAAATGTCAATACAACATCCGAAAAAGATTACAAAAGGGAAAGAGAGGAGCTACTTACGAGAGAACAAAACTAACAAAAATCATGAACGCTCAACGCTTTCTATGTGACTTGTAAAAAAAGTATGTGGCCATGCAGTACTGAATGGGCAAATTAAAGGTAATGGCACAGCGTATAAATTTTCAACCTTGTGACTTGAACAAGTTCATGAGATGATCATCCTCTGACAAATCCAATCTACGATGTTCCTGTTCCTGTTCAAAACGCTTGAGCTCTACAAAGAAACCAGACCAATTTTTTTTACAGAGATATTATCTCGATTTATCATTTGATCCACTATTGACACGAAATTGGACTGGCAAAATGTAATCTGCCTCATTCCAAGCAAGATGCAATAACGCCAAGAATTCACGGAGATGAAGTGAAGTGCTCAGTGCTCACTTCCGAAAAATGAAAGGGGGACAATAGACACCATAAAATTGAAAAGCATGTTCCATGCTAGAGTGTGATAGTTGTTACATCTGCGAAAAGAAGATGGGGAAAGGTGCACAACATAGTAGATTCAGAGATACAGAGTCACAGAGTCTCATTCGCTGTTAGTCACATGAAAAATGAGTTTTGGAGGTTTGACTACGAAAAGGCTAAAATAAATACTTGCAGCACGTTCACTATAGCGGAAGCTGACACGAAAAAAAATTATGCAAGGTGCGAACGCAGTTGAACAAAATGTTACCGTTTTCCGCAGCTTGCTGAATCATCCGGAGGGACTTGGACTGCATGGGCTCTGTCCTAGGACTTTCACAGCGAATTGTCATTCTGAAAGATTAGAAGCGGTGTTAGATATCACGTAATAACGGAGTTGACCAGTAGAGTTCTTAATTAGCGTACTTATCAACTCCAGCTGCAGCCTCGGCGGCTTGTCTTGCATCCATTGCATTTTGATTTGAGTATAAGCCCATTGGTGAGTTGTAAAGTGGGGGGCCTGGTGCCCGCCTCATCGGTCCCATGGTTGGCGTTGATGGCGTCGTTGGAGTTTGTAGGCGAGGCGGTCTTCCTTCAACCTAGATTTGAAAATGGGTAGTTAAATATTTACTTTTTTTATTTTGTCGTGGATGATTGGGTTATGTTTGCACGATTTTACCTGTATTGGTATGATTTTTGCCCCTTTTGCTCTTCCTGCCTCCTCCCTTTCAATCTGAATAGGAATGATTCTACCAAGATGCGTTGCTGCCTGACTTGGTGTCCTCGATCCTGACGGTGTGGAGGATCCACTGGACGATCGTCTGCTTTCCGTTCCTCCGCCTTGATATGGCGGAGACATTCCAGGTCCTCCTCCGGAATCTGGTAGATCGGAGTCACGTCCCATCATAATTGGAATCGTCCTAGCCCCTGGTGGCGGTCCCCACGGTGGCATAAAAAATCCAGGGTGAACGTACGGTGGTGAATCTGCCTGCTGATTTTGTATGCGATTGTACGAGTTCATCCATGGCACTGGAGCTTTATTAAGTTGGGGAGTGGCTGGGACACTGGAGGCACCTGGAGGTGTTGGCTGTTGAGCCTGAGCCACTGACTGAGGAGGAGCTCTAGAAACGTTGGTGGGACCAGGGGCAACCTGCTGCACTTGTGGTCCTATTGGCGGTATGTACAGAGAGCCAATGTTCTGACTAACTGCTTGCGCCTTCGTTTGGCCTGCAGGTCGTGCACTCGGTGGCACATATGTGGACATTGGAGACGGTGACTTTGGCGCTGCAGGAGGTGGCGCTGGAGGGGACTGTGCTGGGGGAGCGCTTTGAATTGGTGGTATAAATAAACTTCCAGTACCTATTCCATGAGGAGACGGCATAGGAGACTTTCTCCCCAGCGGACTCTTTCGCCCATCTTGAGCGTTCGTAAAATATGAATCTGTCGTGGGGATGGGGGATTTAGGGGTTGCAGCTCGCTCTGGCGGGGGTGGTGGGGTTCTCGGCGGCGGAGGGGATCTCGGCATTGGAGGGCTTACTGGCTGATGAAGAATAGTCGGCTGAGGAGACAACTGTGCAGTAGATGGAGGAGGGGGTGGTTGTGGTTGTCGATTAATCGGAGGAGTCATAGGTTGCGGCGGCGGAGGTGGTGGCGGACCAGCGTAGTCAACTGGCTTATGCGCTCTATTCAACTGCACCGTATTCATGTTGCCTTGTGGAAACACAGGGATTGCCATCTGAGGTTGCATGGCGGCCAACGCAGCAGGAGGAAGCTGGCACGGTGCCCTTTCCTGATTGCTTGATGCTGACGACGAAGGTGTTGGTGTGTTTGTCACCCCTTCCGCAGCAGCGTTCATTTGGATACGTTTTGCGCACCTGCCAACGCTGCTGGAGGACCTTTGTCTCTTGGGCCAATCTATTCAATAACATATACTGATTATCATCAACTCAAACCGCAAAATTATAACGCGTTAACAACTCTTGCATATTTCCTTTACCTCGCTACTTAACCTTACAGCTGGAAGCGCGCCTGGCATCATAGGTGGTGGTGGCGGAGGAGGTGCCATTGTCGCTACAATTTTTTTTTAAATTCATAAAAAATCAATTAGCACAACCTCACCCTGAACTTGCCGTACTCTAATACACTCTATATTTATACTTTTAGACTCTTACATGTTCCGTTTGCTGTTCCGCCTGTACTGTCTGATGAGCTAGTTACTAGTCCTCCTGGCGAGTCTCCACCTCCTCCTTGTGAACCACGCTGCCTTCTGCAAAGTTACAAAATCATTAACTTCCATTAGTCCCACTGTGTCTGCAATTTGCAGGGCTACGTGTGCAAAATTACTTATCTGATATAACACGTAAGTAAAAGTCTTATTGCTGTGTAAAATCAGTACAGAGTTGTGACCCAAGTCGGTATAGTGTTTGTATATTTTCGCATGTAAGCATTATTCTAAGAACTGTAAAATGCCAAACATCCTAGTGAAAAAAGCAGAAAACTCAAAACTATCAAAGTAACACAAAAGGCATTATTGTTAGTAGCTTATTTTTTTTGCAATACTTGCTCTTCAAAACTGTCAACGCAGCACTCATCGCTTGAAAACGAAGTAGCAGTGGCAAAAACATGGAGTGTCTCATTTTTTTTCCTTTTAGTTTCACCGTAATGTCTTCACGGCTAAAATTGTTTAGCTCTTCTGGATGACAGATTTTTAATGGTTCATAAAAATGCTTCCCTATTTTACGATTGTACTGTAAAATGCCAAACATCCTAGTGAAAAAAGCAGAAAACTCAAAACTATCAAAGTAACACAAAAGGCATTATTGTTAGTAGCTTATTTTTTTTTGCAATACTTGCTCTTCAAAACTGTCAACGAAGCACTCATCGCTTGAAAACGAAGTAGCAGTGGCAAAAACATGGAGTGTCTCATTTTTTTCCCTTTTAGTTTCACCGTAATGTCTTCACGGCTAAAATTGTTTAGCTCTTCTGGATGACAGATTTTTAATGGTTCATAAAAATGCTTCCCTATTTTACGATTGCCACTGCCACTGTCTAAAAATCTCAAGCCTTTTTCACGCTCTTTCATGGCCACATCATATCTTAACAAGAGAAGGTCTCTTCCCGTCAGTCAGAGTAATCAAAACAGTGGAAAGTATATAAATCAAGCGTGCTTCCAACAACAGCAATAATCTGCAAAATATTTTGAAACGCATTTCATTGAGCAGTCATCGTATAGTAAAAAAAATATGTTATGGGATCAAATGAGTAGCCCTCTCTCCTTGAGTCATATTCTTCTTCTAGGAAGAGAACTTCTTCTTTGGCGTGCAAAAATCAATGCAGCTCAGCTAAATTACACGGTTTGCTGAAGACTACTACTATCCTTCTCAGCCATGGCAAAATTCCCCAGCCTATCCCAATCAAGCAGCAAAAACACTATTTTTTTGGACGGAAGCATATAGCGCATTATTTTGCATAGCACTATTAAATAAAGTATAGATATATATATGCAGATGAATTGCACTTAAAGTTCCGCTAACTCAGTGATTCGTCTGCAATCAATAAAAACGTGGGAAGTGAAAAGTCATGACCTTTCCGTGTTTCGTATCTTCTCTTTCTTGTTGGCAGCCGCATGATTTTCTTGCCAATGACGAACGAGCAGAAAATGTTCATGGCAAGATTCCTAGCATTTTTAGAGCTAAAAGCATTTTCATCCTATCCAATAACCCTTTCATTTTCTGGTATGCCTCAGATTGAGTTGCATAGCTAATAAAAAAAATTTTCCAATTCAGACTCACTCGCAAATAATAAGAGAGTAATAATTATCTACATCAAAATGGCCAAGTCTGATTCTCATTTCGTGAATGCAATCGCTAGCTAAAATCTTCAATTCCGGTTTTTGTTCGAGTAAAAAAAGCAACTCTTTCAGAGATCATATTAATATGCATATTTCAATTCTTTAATGGGGCATGACTATAACCATCTCTGAATGAAACACTCAACATTATTAATATATCTTTTTTTAAAAGTAGATCCCTCCGATACCAGATACCATGTAAAATAAATATAGTCAGAGTCAGAGTAAAAGAGTTTAGCCAACTCCGTATTTTTACTTTTGTTTAGGAGCATCGACAGCCCAAGGTCTCCACATCAGTGAACCCCTGTACATTTCTTTCATCGCTGGTATAGTATATCAGCAGAAAAAAAATTAACAAAGAGACACTGTTTTTCTTTGTATTGAACACTCATGTCAATTTCTGCATCATCATTTTTATGAACATCTCCCATCCTCGCGTGTCCTCGTGTGGCTCTCTTCCTAAAAGTTATCTTTATGGATATTCCTATTCTTATGCTTAGAGTCCACAGTTCCTTAGCTTTTGCAGCTTTAATTGTACGAGAAGAAAAGAGCAGACTATTGAACTTCCTTCCGTTCTGACTATTTTTTTTACGTACATCAGTTATTGTCAGCATACACCCATAAAGTGTACTTATTTATGTGTATTTCTCATTAGAAAAAAAAAGTTTTTGCCTTTGTCATTGACTCACTTGGCTTGGGCAACCAGCCGACTACATATCGTCCTCATTTTCAGTTCGTGTCACATGAAATAGTACAGAGCGAATCTTTTTTTTATTGTCCTTACATATTATGCTCTACCCGAAATGAAAATCTAGCTATTTTGCAGAAAAAAAAGTCTTTTGTTTCTTTTTGGAACCGACCAGCGACAACATTTTTTCAAATGGGAAAATGGCTACGTCAAGAGAAGAGAAGAGAAGACATGAAAATAATAAATGTGCCATTAAGAAATATAAAACCATCTTTTTTTTCGTGTTTTTTTTTGCTCTCTGCTTACATTATGATGGACTCTAGGATTGGTCCAACGCCCGAGTCCTGAGTGACTTTCGCGGGATCCTTTTTGCTAATAATGTCATTTGCCTCACCATTTCGGGATGTGAGCATGTCACGGTACATGGAATATACTAAC
>JAHZND010004367.1:0-11203 GCA_027744115.1 Acrocyrtus sp. NNG-2020 | reverse complement strand
AGTGCTTCGTCAAAGTTTACTGCTGATAGCTGAGCTAAATGTTTTCATTTGTGCGAATGTGTAGATAACCGTTAAGGGAATAGCATTTAGTAAAAGAAGTTGGTTAATCTGTGGCGCAGATAAGGATTTTGTTAATGGAGTGTGTATTTTTTATTTCAGACTTCAAAACGCCGAAATAACGGACGTTCGAAGCATGGCCGTGGCCACGTTAAGCCTGTGCGTTGCACCAACTGTGCCCGCTGCGTTCCAAAGGACAAGGTAAAAAGTTTTTACTAAAAACCGATGTTTAGTTTTAATACAACGGTTAATTGCAGTGTTTATTTAGCGTAATTTTACTTTAATGTTTGAAAATCTTGCTAACAATTTGTTTACACGTGTTTTTGCCCAGTACGTGAAAATTTTAAATTTTCGTAGTTGTGTTTTGTTGATAACTCCATTCTCTTTTCCACAAACTTTCACTTAACTATTAGTGACAAGAAGACTATTAGTGTTTATATTAATAAATTTAGCTAATAACTTGTGTAAATTATAAGTATAGCTTATAGCTTTGTGTCGTGTCAATAGATAGAGAGAAGTCGGAGAACAGAAAAGTTTTAGATTTTACTACCGATTTCAGAATATACTGAATCCTGTCGCCTGTCATTTTCTTTTTTATGTAGATAAATCTAGAAACCGAGAAGTAGTGAAATCAACTCATGATTTTTCTGCTAAATTCAGTTCCTTGTAGTTCTGCTAGATATTTATTTGATTTGTCTATGAACATAAATTTGTACAGTGAAATTACATGCAAAAATTAAGTAATTTGTTTATTTTTTTATTTTTACTTTGCAGAATGAAGGACGCCAGCAAGCCCGGAAGTAAATTTTGTAAACTTTAGCAATAATGAGTGAATAAAATATTCCAATTTTACGGAGTATCCCGGCGTCGAATTATTATGTCATTTCTGATAATGCGACTTTAATTAATTATTGTAATTACGTCAAATTACTGCTAAGTATGCGATTGATACTTCATAGTATTTTTGGTCATGGTCAGTCTTCATCATCATCCATTATTTTTGTTTCAGAAAAGCTTTAATTTCTATGCGTGTCCTAAGAAAAATTGGACTACCATTTAGGAATGCCATCAAGCCTCTTTGCTGTGAGTCACCAAATCATAATCACGATGTGTGCCATACCATACCATTGTAACTTGTAGTTGTAACTGAACAACTTGGATTAGGAGTGTGCATTGCCATAATAACGAGCTGCATAAATGCATTTTACACCAACACGCTACCCTTCATATTCCGATAAATAACGATCAAACATTTCTATCAGTGGAGCATAATCTAGTTTCTGGAATGAGTTAGAAAAGCAGAAGAAACCAAAGGAGAGCCACAAGTTAACACTTCAAGCTTACCGTGACATCGATCTATCGATTAACATCGGTTATNGCTTACCGTGACATCGATCTATCGATTAACATCGGTTATCCTTATAATACATCCCACTTAACGCGTTTCTGATTTAATTCAATTGCACTAGCCCTACTTATAATTAATTTACGTTCTGTTGAGATACGGTACTACTTACTGATAAACGTAGTAGGGATTTGCTGGGAAGCAAATTTACGATTAGAATCCGAATATTATCAACTATCGGTTCGATATAGATTTCATTTGTTTTGAACTTTGAAGTAGAAGTATAACCTAATTTATATTGTAATTACAATGACGGATTCAACGAGCATAACTGACATGCTGAAGCAACTGGGCTGGGGATCCGGCTTCAAACTGCCCATTGCAAACGAGGAAAACAAAGAGTTAGAGAAACTGGTAAGAGCTGAAATGTTGAAAATTTAGACCTAAAGACTGGAAATTTAAAATAGAACCAAGCTGTCCGAGCAGTTGGCTGTCTGTAATTGAATAAGTTTTATGATTAATTACATTGCAGCTGGAATTGAAGCAGTCCAAGTTAGTTCAAGTAAATTCTGAGCTGCAGGAAACGAGTCTGGCAGTGGATAATTGCGCTGCTTTCTTTAAGCATATGACTTCTAAAATTCAGCATGGTCGAGTAAGCAGTAGCTCCGAGCTTCAAAATTTTTTAAACTTTTCAAATTCATCTGCATGTAATTAACTAATTGGGCAAAAATAAATAGGACGTAGAAGCCGCAAAGCGGGGGCAATTTGAGAAAGAAGAGCATTTGTATGCACTAGCACTACGAGAGCAAGCTAAAACCGAGGAGGAAGCAAAGAACACAAAAAAGCGATTGACTAACATGAAAAAGCACAATAAGACTCTGGAAGGAAATGTACTCCGACGAAAGGACATTCTTGATGATCTCGTGGACACCATAAATTTTGACAAGAGGGCTATTACAGAGTACGAGAATAAATTTAAGAAGGAGGACGCTTATCTGAAATTAATTGAGGACTTTGGGGACGCCGATAAGGAAAAGAAGGAGAAATTCAAGAAGTTGTATCAACAACTGGGGGAAAGAATTGTCACCTCCAGAATGCAACTTGACCGCACCATTTCAGAGTCGGAGGTTTTGGAAGGGGAGCTGGATGGCCTGGCTAAGCGATTCAGAAAGGCGCACAGTGAGAGGAACCAATTCATTGAAAATTGGAAAGAGACTTTAAAGGCGATGGAAGGAAGGGATAAGGAGCTCATTAACATGAAGCATGTAAGGATCCAATTACTAATTAATTTAATGACAATTACAAAATAGTAAAATCAAAATGAATATTTATAAAGCTGTAAATAATTACAGGAGTATAATAAAGCCCAAATGTACCTGGACAAATCCAGTGGCATGCTGGAGAAGCAGGAAGCATTCTATGAAAACATCCGGAGCCAGTCGAAAACGTACACCACTGAGCTGAATCGGATTGAGCGAATCGCGTCAACTCTCCAATCTCGAAAGATGCACATGAAAGCCTCTGAAGAGGAGCTGAGCGACGCAATTTCAGAGCTAGCCAACTTTATTTTTAATATAGAAAAGGAAATTAAAGCGATTACAAAGGCAATTAGAAATTTCAGCGATACCACAAATGAATGGAAAATGAAAGCGGAGAAAGCTGAAGAAGAACTGAAGAGCTTGAAGGAGAAATATGCTATGTTTTGTGTGGAAACAGTGACGTCTGGGGATCAGGTTAAGCAGATGCAGGAGTTTCTGGAGAATGAGGAGAAAAAGTATGAGGCTTTGAAGAAGGAATTGATGAAGCATATTGCTGGTAAATCTGCGAAGGAAAACATTGCGCATCAGGTAAAGAACGAGATTATCTTGGCCGAGGTGGAAGCAAGAAATCTGAAGTCGTCAATTCAAACCGCACAAAGGAAGACTGTTGAGAACAGTGAGAATGTACGTAGTGCTTTCCACTATCATTAAAACATGTTTTTAGGAGAGTAAGAAGGGAAAGCTGTTATAATTAGTGAACTTTTCATGTTTAGCTTTTGAAATCTCAAACGGTTGCATCCAGTCTGGATATTGAGCACGCAAATCTTGATACAAAATTGCGTGGACTTGAGAATCCTGAGCTGAGGTATTCTGCAGAAGATTATAATAAATTAATGATGGAGATGTCTCAGCTGAAGGAATCGGGCGTTGAGCTGAGCAAGGCCGACACGCAACTACGGAGTCAGATTAGCCACTGGGAGAACATTATGAGCATGTGCCAAAGGGACGTCTACAAAGAATCTGAGGAGAACAGAACGTTTGAACTGAAACTGAATAAAATGGAGATGGAGCTCAGGAGGCAAGAACAACTTTTTGAAAGAACAATTATAGAAAGGAATTTTTATGCATGGTTATGCTTATTGATAATTGGTCCACTTCTACTGTAAATTACAGAATTGGCAAAGATGACACTGCCGCGATAGAGACGATTAAGGACGCAGGAGTGACAAACTCACTGCTTCATGTTCAGCTGAAGAGGATGCTTCAGTCTATGAGAAACTACGAGGAGAAGATGCTTGATTTAGAGCAGGAGAAGGCTACATTACACGCGGTAGAGTTTTAAATGCTTTAAAAGTGATCTAGTTACAGTATTTGAGAAAGAGTAATAGTTGCTGAATATTTTTGTTCGTCCTACGTAGATAGTGAAAGCCCGACAAAAAGACATCGAGACGTACTATGCCCTCCTCATGGCTAAAAAGCGTGCCATTTTGGAAGAAGCTCATAAGATGAAAGGGAAAGTGAATGAAGTGACAGCTGAACTGGACTCAAGGAAACGGAAGTATGAAATGATAAAGATGGAAATGTGGAGTAGAGCAGGAGGAGGTGAGGAAGATGGCAAGGAGGACGGGAAGGGAAAGTCTGAAGCATACTTCATAATTAAAATGGCTCAGGAAAGGGAGAGCTACAGACAGTGAGTGACACAGGCATAGTTGTATTTTTTTAACAAATTCTGTACCACAATTATTCATTTGCAATAACGGACATTTAGAGAGGGAGACAAATGGGACGAGAGAGTAAAAGAAGCCGAGAAAGTTGTGGAGGGCTTGCAAAACACTTTATCTTTACTGATGAAGACCAATGACCAATTCAAAGAAAGTTTGAAGCCAGCCACAATAAATAGTATGCAATAGATGTATTACTGAATGCTTCACTGCTTACCATTAGTTAATTTTAAAAGTTCATTACATTCAAATTGGCCATGTTCCGATATACAGCTCCTGAAGGGCAAATATTGCAAGAAATAAAAGAAAGGGAGTACAAGGCAGCTCACAATCTCAGTCTTTTAAAAGCACAGCGAAAGGAATGGCGGGTAAAGTTGCAAGAGAAGCAGTCACAGTTGGACCGTTCCATTTCTGAAAAAAATCAACTGGAACACGGGCTAATGGAAAGGCAGTATGACCTGCATAAGCTCGTTTTGGAAGTCAATAGCCAAAAGGAGAAAATTAGAAGGGCTACCCAACAAGCGAATAAAGTGGTAAAGGAGTTATCCCAAATGGAGAATTTGGACAAAGAGCTACTTCAAAATGACATGCGCCTACGAGTTACAAAAGAGAAATATGACGTAAGTTGTAGCAGTTTAATAAGTTGAATTGTTTACCTATAAGTAAAGCACTCGCATACACTTTAATAAATTAAAATACCGATTTTCATTAAAGTTTGCTTCAGCAACGCTCGAAAGGCTGCTGTTTATTTATCCATACTTGGTGGAGGACACCCTCGAATTTTTAACTGAGAAGGGGATGCACCAACTGAGAGAGAAAATTCTCCGAAAGCTGATTGCCACTTCGATGGGCAGCAACTTAAGTTCCCTTTACTCGCATGCCTCCTTCTCGGCACAAAGTTCGGTGAGAACATCACGGAGCATGAGTATAGCTGGCGTCAGGCAAAGTAGAAAGAGCGTTAGTGCTTACGGCGCGGTCTCTGAAAGGTTACACAAGTCAGTCGTTTTCCAAGCACCAACCGGAGCACCAGAAGTTCAAAAAGTTCTGGAGAATATTAAAATGGGGATGGATGAAGTTAAAAAGGTGCGAGCATCTAAAAGCCACCCGGATTCACAGATGCGCACTTCGGACAGTGAACGTACAAGCTTCCAGGTTGCGGAAGAAAAGAAGAAGAGAACTACAAGAGCTAAAAGTGTAGGAATTTCCTTTGGGGAACTTAGGAAAGTGCTTCAAGATGCGGTTGACGAACAGCAGCAAGATGATGAGGAAAGTTCACCTGCGGAGAAAGTTGAAGAAGATCAGGGACAAGCTGATGGAGCCGCCGCGTCACCCACTCCAAAAGAGAAACCTGAGGATTTAGGTGACAAATCGTAGATTAAATTAGATTATATAAATTTATTGTCTGACATGTTCAGTTTACACTGTTTTCCAACATACGACAGTAATAAAATATGTATACCTATTCTAATAATAATATACCTATACAATTACCAAGTCATACAATATTTCATATTTCATAAGACCATCTTATTGTAAGGCGTGTCTGTGCAATTATAAATTGAATAAAACTCCGTTTGTACAAATAAACGTTTCCTCATTTCATTTCAAATCCATAATCCATATATTGTTATTTGTTGAATTTATTGAATTAACAGCACTGACAATAATGACAATTCCTAGGAAATGGTCTCTGAATATCTCTAAGTGCCCCTAGTCTAAAAGTTAGCACCAATAACATCAATCTTCATTTTTTAGTATTCATCCGATTTGGACTTGGGTTCCTCTTAGCTCGATAATCTTAGTTGGATGATAATCAGGGCATTTGACAGAATTCCACTGAAAATCTATACCGGAGCCATCAATTAGATATTACAAATACCTATTAGCATATCATAATTTCAACAATGCGCCAGGAATGTTAAGAGCAAACACTATCTTTTATAATAATAACTGTTAACAGTAAAATAAATTTTTCTTACGGAAACTAACACGGGCAAAGACAGCTGAAAAAAGCCATGAGCTGTCAGCCCGTACATATCCATACTCAACTCGTACAAAATGATTCGCCGTTGTAGGGATCCCTTTTTCCCAGTAGTCCAGTGCCGTTTTTCTTCGCCCTGTAGCCAGTCCTTTACTTTTGAAATAATCTGAGACGAACGAGTACCTAAACATAAGATAACCACTTGCCCAACCAATGCCAGTCGATAGCTCCATTGAATTTCCATGCCCGGTGTCAGGTAGTAATTTACAACGAAAAATGTGAGATTTGGAAATTCCCCGACTAGCGAGTAGCACAAGAACCATCCGAAAATTTTGTTTATCATTTGATAAGCTTGCCGAATTATTATAAAGCTGTGTAATACCTGTAAATCATTTTTTTCTAAATAAGTTATGTAAACGGCAGCCATCGGGACTTCTACTAGGCGTTAGCTACTTACATTGCTTGAGGATGGCTTCCAGTAGTCCTTCGAACATTCAAGAGACGATGTAAAATGGCTGGCTATGAACATGGCAGTTAACGTTGTGATAATACCTAGCAAAGCGATGAACGCAGCCTGAAATCTTCGCATGCTCTCAAAAATTAGCAATAGAATGAGAGCACTTTCCAGAAAGTAGTTTAGCGGAAATTGGGCGTGGGAAATGTACGTTTCAATACTGGGAAATGTTGCATTCAGAGTAGTATAAAGGAAACTATTTTCTCTGTCTGTGTATGGGACTATACCTTCCAAAATCCATTTGTCGATTACTCTAGCCGCCCTGATACCGAATACGAGGCCTATACACCAGCAAAGAATTGCCAGCTTGCGGAAACTGAAAAAGATTTTGAACCTATTTCCAAGTTTACCCCATAAGCCCAAATTCGGCTCAGAAGAACTAGAACTAGGCTCAGCGTCAACGACCTTTCTATTGCTATCTTTGTAGAATGCTGGATATGGCAGTGGCTGATTTGTCACCTCTACAAATGCTACCGACGATGGACACGATTGTGAGGCCGAATGCATTACAAACAAATTCAGCAAATCCTTAATTCTATCTTTGCTTTGAAGTATTGTGTAAATAAATGATGCAATTGCAATAAGATGGCCCAAATTTCCAAAAATATTTAGTACATAGACTGGATTCCGCTCAGCTACCTGCCCAACACTTGTGGCCATTGCAATTAGAAAGATGCCTATGCTCATTGACCATGTTACAAAGCAGATTATCTGAAAATAAAAAAAATTGAATGGAATGTAAAATGGGGCCAGTCGATACAGCTTCCTATTCCACTTAATTTTTGGTTAAAATCTTCAAAAATCAATGCGCCCACATACATTCTGAAAAATATTAGATCGGATCTCATACTGACTGCTTGAAACGTTATAGACGTAACGATATGGAACAACACAGATCATGTAGTTTAGCTGAAAAAATGTTGCCAGGAGGTGATGGAGATCCACTGGGAATGGGTTGATTAGTGTAGTCCCTGTGTAAGGTAAGGACAAAACCTTGCTGGTGAAATCAAAGAAACCGACTCCTTTTTTATCTGCCATTGTAATTGTAAATTTTATTCTAACAGAAGACTGTTCAGAAAGTAAGGACGACTCGATAGGAAATTGTGAGGAAAATGGAAATGTTATTTTCGTATAAAGGTCGCGGAGCAACTAACGTGTAAATAGCGTAGTGGAGCGAGTATAAGACGATTAATTGCACCATGTCAATTCAATCATTTAATTGCTTTTAATAAGAGGCGAGTTCAACTCTTCAAAATTATTTGTGAGCACTCTCATCAAAATCCTTTAGTACTCTTGAATGAATGGTCAGAAAAAGCTTTTATACATAGTTCGCAAGCCGAATTTTCAATTATCATAATTGCGTGATAATTGTAAATGAAAACTTGATCTGTATAGTACGTAAAAATTAAAGTACACAATTCAGTAAAAGCAAACTGTCCAATTTTAAAAGTGGAGTGACGAATTTACTCAGAGAATGCCTTTATATATTGTATCCAAAGTAGGTGGAAGAATGGCAGACGACGATGACAAGCCCACACGTGATAATTCTCCAGGCACAGAGTCCGACTCAAATGACGACGAGGAGGACGCTGATAGGATTTTGGATCTTATTGGCAAGCATAGAAAGGAAATCCAGTATGCAAATGATATATGAAAATATGATGTACATATTTACAAGAGCTAAATTGCAAAAATAATTAATGAGAATTTATCATTTAAACAAATAGAGCGAAGATGACCCACAATGAAAGGAACTTCCGGAGTGTGCTCAAAGAGAGAGTGGAGAGGGGAGAACGAAAACACGCCCAGTTCCACCTCACTTCACCGAACGCGGATCTGACTGACACGGAACTTAGTAGGGAGTCAAGTGTCCATTTAAATAGAACATCTGCAGCTAGCGCTCTACAAGACTTGAGGAGAACTTCCAGTCCTAACACGCTGAGGCAGAGTTTCGTGCAGGCTTATGTAAATAGTGTTAATCATGCTGAAAGTGCTGCATCCCGTTATGAAATGCAGAGAGAAGGAAGCCAATTAAATTCTCGATCAGGCTCAAATTATTATCGACAAGAATCTCAGCGTAAGGTAGTGACCACCATATCATCAGACGAGTACTTCGAGCCCCCTCAGCGGAGGAAGAGCAGTAAAGGGCTTATCCAGTATACATATCCGTACACGTTACCTGATTTGAAAGGTTCTAATATTGGAAGTAGAAGGCCTGTAAATAGCAGCGCTTCCAATCAAGCTGCCGCCGCCAGTATACAAAGTAGATCGAAGAGCGATACAGATCATACAGACGCAGACGTCGGAAGGAGAGGAAACGGGGGAGGGCCTGGAATACCTGGATCTGCCCCAAGTAATAGTAAACCATCCATGCATAGAAGTTCAACAGCTTTGGCGTGGCATCCAGTTGAGGAGGAAGGGAAAGATGAGTGTATTTTCAAGCCGGACGAGGAGGACGTGGAAAGTAATTGCAGTTCTTGTAATGATAACGAGGATACAGTTTCTGTTACCTTTTCCGAAAACAGGACAAATAATAATCGGGTCACATTTAATGCTCGAGTGACTTTCGAGGAGAACGTACCTCGGTAAAAGGTCAAATGAGCTTTTGCAGAGAGATAGCCCCACTGACACTGACAGCGAAGCTTCCGCCGATAGTGAACGGGAAGAGGCTGAAGACGACAACAATGAAGCCAGAACTGTTAGGGATCCCAATAAAAATGTAGTGGTACATCCACCAGATCATGGCCTCCACTCTGTCTTTAACGCTTCACCGGATAGTTACAGTCGTAGCCCCCAAAGTAGTAATGAAAGTGTGGAAGCTACAGAAGGAAATGATTACGAACCAACTTCCGGTTCTCCACAGTCACTAGTTAAGCCATTTTGGCTCACTGCATGTGAAGTAGTAGAAAATGCTTATAATTCTGTCATGTCACAGTCGTGGGAGGACTGGGGTCGCAACGCACAGGAGAACTATTGGAGAACTATGGTTATCGCTGCAATATTCCTTCTGTGTGTCAGTTTAGCCATAATGACCAGGGAATATAATCAGAACCCTATACCAGAGACCTCGCAAGTGAAGCCGCAGCTTTTTAAGCACAAAGGACCTATTATGTAACCAGATGTAGTCACTTTTGAGATTAGCCTTTTAAATTAGTCTACCGATTATTGCATAACTATAAGAAAGAGTGCAAAAATTAAAAGTGTCTTAAAGTTAATGTAAGCTGTAGCTAGTAAAATTGTAATATTACAGAACGTATTCTGGTTAATATGTAATATCGAAAATTAGAGCTCAGAACTAATAAAACTATTATAGGTAGTTGTTCTTGTCTCAGAAAAAATTTATTGTGATAAATGATAACAATCCTTAACTAGAACTAGAATAACAAAATCGCACAAAATAATTCTGTTCGTAAAAATAATTAAATGAGCGACTTTATTCAAGTCAAGCAGCTCACATTTTCACGTGGACAAAGAGGGATACATATTCATTTCCGAGTCTCACATGGTACGGCTCCGGTAGCCATTGAAAGACTGAAGTTGGTGCGAACTGCTGCTGCTGCTGTCCAAGATAGACTGGCAACTAAATAATCAACCAAAAGACCAAATAGATGATGGTGGATGTTTACAACCTTCTTTTGTTAAAAGTTAATTGTAGTTGAAAGTTGAAGTTGGTCTGATCTACCTCTCACCTTTATGTGTATGTGCTGTGATCTGTAGCTGAGATTTATTTAGGTTAAAAAAAGTTTGACAGTTAGAATTGTAAACAGTTCCAAAAATGGCACCGTTAATTTTAACTTTCGATTTGAAAGTTGTGAAGAAGCAGATAACTGCAGAGTATCATAACTGTGTTCGAAGAGGACTGACAAAGTCCGGGAAGTGGTAAGTTAGAAGTTCTAACTTATAACTAGATGTGTCGTTTAAAGCTCGTTATTTTCGATATATTAAATGCGCAATGAAGACTAATAAGTAAATATGATAAAATGATAAACGTGTAATTTGTTGTTTTAATTCATTATCAGGCTGGCTGAGCTGAATTTTGCTTTGAATCATGTGAAACTGGACGTAAAAGCAGGTTCGGACTCATCAACTCTTCAGTTTGAGCAGAAGGAATTCTACGACACGTATCTACTCTGCAAATCATTCTTTGATAATGGAGAATATTTAAGGTAAATATCAAAATATTAATGTTGTTGAAAGAGAGAATAAGAATTAACGCAGCAAAATGGCAAAATCTGACGTAAATGTTAGAAAATTGACTTGTCTTGGTAGAAATTAGCACAATACAAATTACAATAGCAATGATGTGCGATAAGATAAATAAGGTTA
>JAHZND010004366.1:0-10340 GCA_027744115.1 Acrocyrtus sp. NNG-2020 | reverse complement strand
TGCCATACCATCAGTCAATTGACCACGAGGCAACTGAATGAGTTGCTTTATCACACCACATCGAGTATTTATATTAAAAGAATGTAGTAATGTAGAATGTCATATTAGCGTAGAACAATGATGACGCCTTCCTTAGAATTTATCAAAGCTAACAATATTTACGGAACTAACGATGTTTACATAATTGCGCTATGCTTATGATATGAAAGGCGAATCTTTATCTTGCTTTTTCGCCACGAGAAGTTTCATTGCTCTATGAATAGCAAAGACTTAAAACATATTTTTTTCGTGTTCTGAACCTGAACTACGACATAACGGGGGTGCTTTATGATAAAGGTAAAAGTGCAAAATGACTTGCGAAATAATTGGCATAGTAGTCGCCATGTCTGCAGAATTTGTTTTGGGTGCTGGCCCAGTATACTCAAATACAGCAGGGAAATACACAACTATGTTCCATCACGAGTGGCTGCTAAATGAAACGCGAGATTTGCACGATTTATGGAAATCCATCCCATCTGTACTCAGGAATAAAATTATTCGCATCCCTGATCTGCTTCACAACAGACAGTGTCTCAACTTTGTTCAAAATTTTATGGGATGGCAGATAGCACCTTCTGCAGAACCTATAATTCTAAGAAAGCCCGTTCCAGCTCTACTCTGGTTTAACTTGTTTGGACATAGTTTTCTTGAGCTAACGTGGTACCTCCAGCAAACGGGAGCTGGTCATTCAGGTAACTTCTCTCTGTCAAACTGTTACATTTACAACTTCGAGGTTAGTAACATACTTCGATGGTCGGAACGTAATGACCATTTCTTTGGCTCGAGATGCGTGCACATTCACTACCTAACATTTGTAGTCCGACACCGACCATGGCGCTGCCAGATAAATGTGGATATCTTCCCACCAAATTCAAAGTTCCCTCGTCGCCGGCTGTCAAATTTGGAATATCGCTTTTCTCAGCACGATATTATTAGGCAATCAGGACTAATGCTAAAAGGTAAAGCAAAATTTTCCTCGAAAACAACGGAATCGTCTATACAGTGGCATCCAACTATTTGGAGATGGGACTGGATACCAAAAGATGTAGAAACTAGCGACGTCACTTATCTGCTAAGTACAGTACCAACTCTGCAGATGTTTGTGATTAGTGATGCCCTATTTAAAAAGATAAGTAAGCGGCTCAGCTGCAAAATTGATTCTCACTTGGGTAGGCGATCTATATCCAGTACTTTTAGGAAATAGTCGAAGTGGAGACTCAAACCTAGCACCAATGACATTCCAGTGGATATTTCTTCTCCAGAGTGTAGGTGAAGATGGCGAATCTCTGTGGCGCCTCAATCTTTGCTTAGAGTGCCTAGACCAATTTGATGAATTTCCTATAAAACTTCACAGAATCAATGAAATTGCCACAATTAAATTTTCAGCATCTAGCAATCAGGGAATACATTGGAAAATATCCAGCGAAAGTGAGTATGCAACGTCAATGATATATCATAATTTTCTTGTAGAGCTTTGCAGGAAACAGCATTCCTCCTCTGGAAACCGTAAAACCGAATTAGAAAACTCTCCAGATGTTTCATTGTCAAAATTCGCTGCTAAAATGTGGTCGTACATTGTAACAAACTCTACTTTTAAGTACATAGCTACCTTCACCACCGATTCTGGACACCGACAATGCGTGAATGGAGAGATAGGTCCTTCCCCAGACAATCATATCCTGGCGCATAACTTCCAGCTTTTTCATGGTGTCCACTATTTACCCAGACTCTACTTACAGTTCCCAGAGGTTCCTCACCCGACCCACTCCTCACTTTTTATTGCAAACAAGCTGGAGTCACTTCGTTTCGTGAGTTGTGGATGGAGAGGGGTTGAGTCAATTGGATTCAGGTGGCTCCTCAGTGCCTACGACCTCCCAATTTGGATAAGTACTGCTGCGCTTTCCTTTTCTCTCATGAGCCTCCTTCCATTTTTCACTTCTGTTGCAAATCCATCTTTGAGCAGTTGGATGCCCTTCGTAAAGATCCTTCTCGAACAGGGTGATGCACTTAAACAGAACGGTAGCATTAAACTGAAAGTTGTCTTTGGATTATCTGTACTCGGTGGGATATTGTTAAGCAATGCTTACAAGAATAGTAATGTTTACAAAATTATGTTGCCTAGACGACAGTTACCCTACGAAAATCTCCAGCAACTGTTAGATGATAAATTCGTGGTTTATTCTAAGTCAAATATTCTCTTCATGATGTTATACCAGCAAAATTTAGCTGATAACGTAACAATTTATGAATTTGAAGCATGGCATCATCGTGTTGTGCGTGGGTCAGCGCTACATTTCGAAAGCTTTTCTGAAATTAGAAGCCTACAGAAGCGGCTGGAGTACTTTACGAAGAGTCAACAAAAGAAATTAGTTGACTTGGCGATAAACCATACAGACATGCTCTCATTGGATGAAGTTGCTAGAATTATTTTGGAATTAAATGAAATTCATATAAAAGAAGGTCTGGGTCCAACATCGCTCAAGAACCTGTATGCAAGGAAGGAGGAGCTTAGACTTTTCCGGAAACTTTCTAAATGCAATAAAACCGCTCTTATTTTACAGAGTGTGGTTTGCAGTAAATTTGCTAGATTGCTGAGAGAACACGGGGGCAATGTGGGAAAGGAAGTGTTTCGTGAAAGGAGTATCAGTTTTCAGTTATATGGATTAGTACCGACCTTCATCACTAAAAGAGTTGAGGCAGTGAAACAATCAGGTCTAGTAGAGAGCTGGCACAAGCTCCAGTATGGTGTGCTATCCCAATTTCATAAAATAGCAAATGAACCGAAACCAGTAAAAATAGCTGGAAATATTGTCATATTTATCCTCTTCGTGATTGGTTTAACATTTTCCACAATTTCCTTGTTCTTTGAACACTTGCACTACAAAGTTATCCTATGTTATAATCCAACATTAGTGCTATAAACAACAAACTTTCAAAACAAAAACCACATTACTACTTTTTAAAATAAAGAGATACATATAGGCATAGTATACCAGAAATTTTAATTTTCGTAAAACATTCTACAAATTCACAATTTAATTTATTAATGAGTTTGATATGTCAATTAGTCTACATAAACTTATCTTATTGATTTGAAAAACACTAGCGAAATTTATTAGATTATATAATGGGTAAGTTTCAAGATTAAAATTAAAAAGCAACGGAACATATACATGATTGTCATTACGAGCATCCCACTTCTAACATTTTAGCAAAATCAGCTTCATTTAGCTAGTTAATGAGTGTTTGTAACAAAATACCCAAATAATTAACAAAACATCTAATTTTGCTGCATAGTCGAATGCGCGTAGAAATACCAAAACACCAGCGGAGTGACAGGTGTTTCCACGTCATATTTCTACGAGCAAAAATGGAAGGAAAGCATATGAAAAATATGCCATTACTTTGTACTTCCTTTTTCATGTAGTTGATACAATATCACCGTATTTGATGATTTTCTACTCCAAATGAGTAGCGTGCATTTTCCTAGAGTTGACTTTTTTTACGTCCGTAATAATTTTTAAGGTTATAGCTACTTACAAAGTATATACATATTGGAACATTCAAAAAACTCCCTTCTCCCTGTTTATATCTTGGTCTCAGCAAAATCAAATATATATCTATTTACTCTGCTAAATTATTGGAATATTGATCAGATATGTGNAGGTTATAGCTACTTACAAAGTATATACATATTGGAACATTCAAAAAACTCCCTTCTCCCTGTTTATATCTTGGTCTCAGCAAAATCAAATATATATCTATTTACTCTGCTAAATTATTGGAATATTGATCAGATATGTGGACATAGCCTAAAAAAGTAATAATAAGTAGGAAGGAGCCAATATAGGTATACTTATTCTGGAGCATTTTCTGCCGCCTACTTGACCAGAAAAATATTATTCATTGTGGTACTGTAAACTCCGATGGAAAATTATTTAATTTGACGTACAGCAGAGAATATTTTATAGAAATACTAATGAGCTGACTAGCAAATAGCGGAAGTCAATTTTGATTGACGCCATCCAGAGCAGCGCTGTCTTTTCTTGCTATTCAACTGACTATAGAGTTAGAATATTACTTATTAAATTTTGTTTTAGATGAGCAAACAGTAAACACGATAAAATGCTATCTAGGTTGAAACTAATACGCCTCCAGACAATATTATGAGTCATATAAATGGTAAAATAGTTTATTGGAAGTAGCCTATTGCTCATTCAATTATTGCTTTACGAGTTTTAAAAAATAAATGTAGCTATGGAGTTGGAATGAAGAGTTTGATAAGATATGAGTCCGTTTTTTGGGAGTTTATTATATTTTAAGTGGTAAAGTGAAAGTGAAAAATGCCTACCTATAGCAGATAGTCATTTTGGTATAGTAATAGTGGAGAAATTTTATCACAATATCTGTAAGTGCTCATTTATTATTAGAATAGCTCAGCTCTCTGCCACAAAAATATTTCAGACTTAATAGCATACTTCATTAAAAAGTAAACCCCGAAATAATTCAGTCTACTTCAAAAACTGAAAAGTTAGACTACTATAGGTATTGCTGGAAACATTAAACAGTACAAAATGGCATCTACTTTGTAATAAAGTATCCATCGCTTGTCTTGCTAGCAAAGGTCTTTGATTCCATGAACATTATTGGACTTCTTATGACGTGAATTTAAGAGAGTAGAATTTGCTGACAATGTGAAAAGTTTTGGGGTAAAATAAGAACTCGATTGTTTAGCTGCTTCCAGTCGAATGAATGCAATATAACAGCACATTTTCCCAACTTGAAATGCGTTGCATTATTACCTATTTTGGCACGCTTTCCTATGCTTTATGTACTTTTAAAACTAGATAAATATCAGGAACATCAGCTTCAACAAAATGTCTTCTCAAACGAATTACACAATCGTTATCAGGTAAACAGATATGCTATTCGTCCTCCATTGCAATTTGCTTAACATTAATTCAATTCTAGCCACTATGGTAAATGGCCTCACCTTTGTTATTTTGACCTGCTCAATTGATATTATGATTATCCAAACTCTCATTACATATCTCACTTTAACTTTATTCTCACTGTTATGTAATGTTTTTGATAAAACATTCGCATGATATCTGGATAAAATTTGCTTTACCAAATTCGGCATTACACCAAAACCAGTTGTCAAAGCACAACTATGTCGCGCTCAATATAAATCGCAGTTGATGTTCATGTTCTTCTCCAAGTACATATTATAACTGTTACAGCCACCTTGCTTTCCTTCCATGACTAATATTTTACATTGAAGAAAGAATTAAGGCTGAAATTTGAAATGAGCGAACCAAAGAAAATAAAGATTTCTACAGGTCACTCTCAGCTTGAGGAGCAGACTGCACTCCATCCGTTATTAATTGATCTTGTAAGTAGTTTTGCTCAAGAAAACGCTACGCTTTTTATTAAAGATATAAATATGTGTTTAAAATTTGAATACCTACATATTTAAGGTTTTAGACAAGATATTCCAACACATCCTTGTTTCCAGTGGGTATTCCGTTTTATCACCAGACCCTTCTACGACCAATGATTTCTGCAACTTTCGCTTAGTTTGCAAAACATGGAAGGAAAGGTCTACTCTCGCATTTCGGCCAGTAGCGCCCTGGATAAAGTTTGGAGATGACAGATGCCAAAACCCTTGTTACTGCACTAACGCCACAGCGCAAAAATTTATGAGCGTTATAAAGAGCAGTACGCTAATGCCATTTGAACGCTTTTCCTTCACGAATGGTATTCTTGCTGCAGGCCATAGGAATTTATTTCATGCGATTTTAGAGATCACTGCTTTTGGGACTTCAGAGCTAAGGTTTTTCTTCAACGAAAACACTGAATTGACGTTTATGCGTGAAACTGTGACTATATGCAATTTTCCAAAGTTGGACAAATTATCCATTTTCTTTGGGATAATCAACTCATCTTTGTTTTATAAAGAGGAAGCCGAAATAACGAACTTTGTGAAGCTGATCCTGGAGGCTTCTCTTAAGCTGAGTGAGTTCAGTGTGAGTAAATGGCTTGTGAAACCGCAGGATGCGGGGGAGAAATGTATCCAAGAAATACTACGCAGGCTTCCCAGCACAATCACTAAACTAGGCCTAAGTATGTTAAATCTAACAGATTTTCACTTCAGGGCACTATCTGAAGCCAACTTGAAGCTGACGGAGTGTGAAATAGATTGCAGTACAGGTCCTATTGACAATGCCACCGATGATGTACGAATTTTTTTTGAAAGCCAAAGTCAAAGTTTAACTCATTTATCGCTAGATGTACGAAATTGGAACGAAATTTCATCAGAGTTTCCTCCTTTGACGCACCTCAAACAACTTACTGTGGGGACCACCGTTGTTCCGCCAGTATCTACTTCTCAACTCTTTCCAAACTTAAACTTTTTAAATTTGGAAAAGCTTAACAAGGAAGTCAACTTTTCAAATTTTATTCAATATGCACAGAAAATTGTCTCCGTCGAGGAAATATTTTTACCGTACTCCTTTCCTCTGGCAGGATCTATTGCAAGAATATCGAAGTGTTTCCCAAACATTAAGAAACTTCATGTGTCTCCATTTTATCTGGACGAGAATGACAAGTCACTGGAGGAAGTCTTTACACATTTCGTGGAAATTGAAGAGCTTTACGTATGCTTTAAAACGTGGCACCTGAATGGAGATTCCATTCTCAGTGGCATTTCAAAACGGCAATGTAGAAGGTTGGCTCGGGAAAAAAATTTCATTGATGCTGATTTAAGGGAGCTACAAGAAAAACCTTCCATTCTTAACCTAACAAGTAATCGCATCGCATGAGAAAGTTTATTGTTTGCATTACCATTTAATTGGGAATTTATATAAATACCTAATTAAACTAGTTATGTTTATTTATAGAGATTAGAAAACTTGAACTGGACAGTGAGCATCCTGGAATAGATGGGGCAAAAATTACAGACCTCTCGGTCCATTTCGTCTTTTTGAAAATGGCCAATTTGCAGGAGCTCCGTATATCTGGATGCATTTCAAAGGTATTTTAAAATAAAATAGCAGTGGTGTTCGTCTTTTGTAATTGTTTTTTTAACTAACCACCATTCAACTTGTTATTTTACAGATAACTCGGAAGTGTCAAGAACTCCTGAGAAAAAGCCTAAAAACATTCGAGTTGGTAGATCTAGATGACGAGTATAGTGCTAATGAAGAGGAAAGTCTCGAATCGATCCAATCGTCCGACTCTGCTTCCTAAGAAGCGGGTTGATTTGAATTTAGCAAAAGGGACGACCAAAGACTTGACTGGTTTCTGCAAATGGATGCAGCGTGATGAAGGAAAAGCCAAGCTCTCAAATATGCTTAAAATATGCCATTATATCGGTATAAACTTTGATAAGATAAAAATACTGTTTTTTATGCCCAAGAAAATCCTCACTTCACAGCATACACAGGAAACAGGCATTTCTGAAATCAGAGACATAACATGCCTGATTCCTATAAAGCTCTTTATGTACTTTCCAGAGGCACAACACAACACATTTTGAATACAATGGTTAATTACATGAGTATTCATTAACAACATCATCAGACAATTATCTTGCCATTAACGAACAAGATTACGACAACAGTTATGATAGTTTCGCTAATAATAAATTAACAGTTGCATGAAAACGCCAAAGTGTCATCCCTAATTACTACAATATAACGAAAACTGCGTGTATCCACCTAAATTTCTATAATCAAATATTTTAAACAACATTTTAAATTTCCCGCGCTATAGCACTTCCAATATTGACAACCTCTTGAAGCAGTCGGGGATGAGCGTTGTCTTGAGAAAACACAGCTTTTCCAATGACCACCACCTCCCTCACAATTGAGCTGTCCACAGCCAAGAACAAGCCAATTATTTGAAGCTTTTTCCTTACAACCGCTTCCGAGTCTTTGTTTGAATTTATTAGGCAGAAGTACAGCGCATCATGGATTGTAAATAGTAAAGAGCTGTCGAGATGTTTTCTCAGTCCTCTTTCATTAATAATATACTCGACAATTGCATACTCCCCCATTTCAACTGCCACACCAAGAAGCTCCACCAGAATGTAAATGTCAAACCCGTAGTGACCAAAATACTGAGCGTCCATTATCCTAAAAAGCTCCACACTCCCTCCACAAATTAGCGTTTTGAGAAATTGTGTATTTAAAATTAAGTGTAGCTCAAGTTGCCCGTTTTCGGCACACAGTCTTAATAAAAACTGAAATAGCTTTGCGGAATTTGAGTATGCTGCGGAATGAGTCAATTGTTGAAAGATCTTGCGGCTGTAAAGTTCCTTGCAACAGGCTTGTATAGTGTAATGAGGAATTGCTGAAGCGTCGGGAAGTAGAGAGTTAATGAAGTACGGGATCACCGAGCAAAACTGCCAGAGAAAGTGGCCCTGAGTAGAACGAAATGCAAGTGCATCCGAGAAAAGAAAATTTGTGTGGTTGTCTGTCCAGCTTCCCATTCTCACTAATTGGTTTACGATAAACCTGGCAACAAAGTATTCTGCGAACGTACGGTGAATAAATCTCGGAGGATGTTTGTTGTCCCAACCCTCAAGGACGCCGACTCCAAGTGCTTCCTCTATTGAAGTTTGGGGTAGCGCTGGAAACTTCATTTCCTGGAATAGAACGCTGACGCTCAGCTGCATGTGCGTTTTGAGTAGTCGTTCTTCGTCAGCGACACTTTTTCCGTGCAGCATGCTGAATTTTTCCAGTTTCCTCTTAATTAAATTTTCGTATAAGTCCGCAATCGAGTTAATCTGAACTGGAAATGAAGGGAGATATATGGTCGCTGACATCGCAAAATTTCTGGCCTGCTCCTCAAAAATCTCTGCCGCCATTAAACACTGCAGCGGAATTCCAGCAATATCTCTGTCACTTGGTTTTATTCGAGAGTGAAAGTATTCCAGGCACTTTTCCGCAAATACATTGAATTTTGCTCTGGCTGTGATATCATACGTAGCGCTTCTGCACCAGAAAGTGGCCAATACTCGAACCCTATCTTCGTGGGAAAATGGACGAATTTGATAGCAAATTATGTTTAGCATGCGCTCCAGTTTTTGCTGGAGTTCTGGATGAGCTGTAATCCACATTCGAGTTGACTTGAAAGATGTTTGAACTGTTTTAAGTACTTTTGTGACGAGATGAGTGTCCGCCCAGTGAACTTCATCGATACCGTCCAGAAGAAGTTCGACCTTAGGTTCGGAGGTGATGTTTGAGTTAAAGAGATGCGCCAAAGAAGCAGTACTGTTGTTATTCGTATTTTTCGTTAAGCTCTCCACTGCTATTCGGAATGCTACTTTGATGTCAGAGATATTCGCCCGCTTTATCTCGGCGATTAGTAGTGACACGCTCAAAAAGAAGACGTTTCTGGCGGGATTAGCTGCAAGTAATTTTCTCCCGATTTCTGCAAGCAAAACAGATTTTCCTGTTCCAGGTGTGTCCACAATGCAAATTGCATTGCAGCCGCTGGACTCTACATGCTTGCAAAGATCATCTTCAGTAAAACTATCATGCTCGGACTCTTCAACGTATTGCAGCAATGGAACAATGTTCCCACTGGACTTTAGCCATCGTAACTTTCCCTTTTCCATTTTAAGTAAATGAACTGGTTTTGTTGTCAATTTGCAAATTTTCTCTAAATGGCTCTCATGATCTAAAAGGACGAAGTTTGTAACGAGTTGCTTCTTATCTATTGCGACGCTGGACGTCATAGTTGTGGCGTGACTGATAAGTAAACTTAGCTCGTGCCATGGTATTCCAGTGACTGCAATAACATGAGAGATCTTGGATGCAAACAGCCTTTTTGAAATAATACTTTTTGAAACGATGAGCCTTGGAATATAAAAGAATAAACGAGACGGTATAGTATTCCTCTGTGGAACTTTTTCGGGAAAACTTTTAAGAAAAATTTTTCTTGAAGGGGACGAGTCGTGTGGAAATGTCATTCGTAGCGATCCTAAACATAAAAAAATAATTGAAAAATTAAGCACATTATTATTAATAGATAAAGTAGCTACTTTAGAAAATAATTTATGGAAATGATTTATCAGTGATTTATTTTAAAGATTAATGCTTACTGGCGGCATCCATAAGATTTACGTCAGCGAGTGCGGACAGCAGGTTTTCTAAGGTTGCCCCAGAGGGATCCCTCGTTACCCAGTCCTGTAGAATTTCTTGAAGTGCAGTACGAAACGACACAAGTTTCAAATTTATGCGTGTGCCCATATTCCTAATAAATTCATTTGAGGCTCTAAGGGAGCGAGCAAG
>JAHZND010004365.1:0-13677 GCA_027744115.1 Acrocyrtus sp. NNG-2020 | reverse complement strand
TGTGACTTATTTTAAAAGGAAAGAAAAACCTCGGTAAAAATCTGCCTACGATACACACTACTGAAATCGGTGCATAATTACATGTGGTAGATTATAAATGCATACGCACGGCATACCAAATTACAATTTTGGTGAGGAAGTGGACGTAGTTAACTTATCTGCGTAGGCATATCAGTTTTTTGTATGGAATACGAATTTAGGAGTAGTGTTGTAAGATGGTTGGTGTTTTATTACCGTAAGTAAGCACGGAAGCTTTAACTAGAAACGTACATTTTTTTGCAGAAGGAAGGTGGACATTAAAGTTAACTGTTTATTGTAGTTTTTTGGGTCCAACGTCTGAGACTTCTCAGATTAACATATCCCTTTAAGTTTTAAAGTGTTTCAGTTGTTAAGTAGTAAAGTATGGACAGTCACTTACTAAATACGTCTAGCGATAATGACCCAGACCCCAGCATAGACTTTTTTGATGAAGAGCAAGAAGATCTGGCACCACCTTCCTCGTCATGCGGTGGTGCGACAGCGGGGCAGATGATGTTGGGTGCACTTGCTGGGGTGGGTGAGAGTGATAATAGTGGGGGAGGAAGTGCGGAATATGGGGCGAGTTTTCACCAACCTGGAGGAGTCCCGGAGGAGTTGGAGAAGAATCTGGATGACGCAAGCAATTTGCTGGACAGTGAGAATGAACAGTTCCAACAACGGATGTGGAGCTGTTTCCAAAACTGCGCAAGGGCAGTAGCTCAGGTATGTGTAATAATTGAATTTTACATTTTGGCCTACTCATGACGTTTTATAACAATATTAACTGTTTGATAATGTGTTTTTAAATGTTCAATTATCTGATTTACACAGGTTTACATGTCAAACAAGCAACCGACACCATCTCAAGAAAGTCGACAAGACTCATCTGAATCACGACTGAATCCAACACCATCATCGTCATCCAGTAATAGTCCGCAGCAAAAGCAAGTAGAAGAATCATTTAAATCCGCAGCACAACACGCGACCTCTCTTTATAAAGACAGCATAGAAACTAGTCGCAGACTCACCGACCTTGCCATTAAGACTGGTTCAAATCGACGGACGAAAGAAATTTTGTCATTTGTAAAAAGCAAGAAGAAACGATTTATAAAGAAAGACGAACTCATCAGTTTCTTAATAGGATGCAGCAGTGGCAGTAGTGGAGGTAGTGGGAAAAAGGATAATGGAGGTACAGGTGGAACGAGGTCAAAACACGCTCATTTCGGAGGTGGTTTCAATATGAGTGTAGGGCCGGGAGGGTTAGGTATAGGCTTTTTTGAGGGGGTGTATCCGGTTGGCAATACTTCTCTCCCACATTATCATGTTCATCAGCAACCGCAGGGTGCACAGTTAGGAAGCGGTTTTGGAAGTGGAGGTGTAGGTTCAGTGTAAGTTTCAAATTTAATTTGCGTATACATTTTTCTGGATTTAATTAATTTAAACTATAATAATGGTGTTATATTTTTTTCAAATAGGCAACAACAATCTCAATTTTCGTGTAGCATTCAACAGCAGCCAGCCAGCATTCTGAGAGACTCGTGTTCCTTTGATGAAATCACAGCCCCCTCTTCAACGAGCTCCTCAAATTCAGGCATTTTAGTTCGTTCTGGTATTCAACCTTCGCTTTACAACAATACTAATCCTAGTCCTCGGGCTCTTGTTGTAACGACCACTAACGACCCTCCACTCCCTTCCACTGATGACCCTTCATTACTACATCTAGCCGTTCAACAACTTTTTGTAGCAGGAATTCAAACAGGAAACCCCCCATCAGAATTTCAGCATGTGGCAGGAGTGAAAAGACCTGCTCAGGATAAGTTAATGCCAGTGAAAGGAGACAGTCTACCAAGGCGGGATGAGAATAGCAATAATGATGAAGATGACTCCATGATGGAGGATGGTGTTGATGTAGAATCAACTTGTAATTTTAAGCGAATGAGATTTTACTGATGATTTTCTTGTTTGTATGAGAGTCTTATACACTTCATTTATTTATGTTCTCTTTTTGTGTACCAGATTTATAATAACTTATACATAGTGTGTTGTTCCGATATTTTCGTGGCTAATGTAGTTAAGTAAAGTGATCTAAACTAAAAGTAATCAACTGTCGCATTTCCTTCGTCATTGTTTATAACTATCATGCATAATTTTATTCATGTAAGTGCATGAAATGCCACGTAGGACGTAGAATAGTCATTCTGTGATGTAAGCATACAAAATATTTAACCAGTGTCTAAATAATCAGAAGTTGAATACCCGAGCATTCAGTTATATGCGTAGGTATGTAAGTTATCAAACATTCACATTTTCCAGAGGTCATCATCATCATGTGAAAATCTACAATCTTATCATCGTGTGCGAAACATTTTCTGACGCATTCCATACCTATACTCAGCTTCTGGTGTATGTTTTTATTAATTTATATTAAGGAATATTTGTTCCAATGTTATTTGACTAATCGAATACGCTGATATTCCAGCTTGGGCTTTAAGATGTTCCATTGTTCTAAATAACATGGACCAGGTAACTTCACCGTCACCTTCGGCGCTACTACTGATCCGTCCTTGCTTAATGTGATAATGAAGATAGTTTGCATGGGATGAGGTCAGAGAACACTGAATGGTTGGCGGAAAGTGAGTTCTAAAGTAGCTATCAATTACTTGCATTGAATGACTTGTTTTATATTAAGGAATATTTGTTCCAATGTTATTTGACTAATCGAATACGCTGATATTCCAGCTTGGGCTTTAAGATGTTCCATTGTCCTAAATAACATGGACCAGGTAACTTCAGCGTCACCTTCGGCGCTACTACTGATCCGCCCTTGCTTAATGTGATAATGAAGGTAGTTTGCATGGGATGAGGTCAGAGAACACTGAATGGTTGGCGGAAAGTGAGTTCTAAAGTAGCTATCAATTACTTGCATTGAATGACTTGTGTCCAATGAGGACAAAGTAGACCCAGTTGATATTAGGGAGAGGCTGGATAATTTTCGCTAAACAGAAAAACAAAAAATGGCACGGATTATGTATGTATTTGTAAAGAAGTTGGAAGAATAGTTTAAAATGACTGAGCAACCACATAACTGTAATTATTATCGTTATGCGATTATTATTCAGAGAGAGGCTCATATTACCTGGAGTTGGTTTTTACCATCACAGCTTTCCAACTGATTCCCCTTTGTCTGAATAACGACAGAAAAGCCATCCCCATATTTGTGTTTGAGTTGTTGAGGAGATCCAAGGCACTGCATTCGACCTTCCTTCATTATAGCTATTCGGGTACATAGCATTTCACACTCTTCCAAGCTGTAACAATGCAATTGTCAGTATTGTCACCCAAATCTTTGTTGAATATCACTAATTCTTGTATGCATGAAATTACCCATATGAAAATATTGTTATTTGTAGCTTTAATTTAATTTACCTGTGTGAAGTAAGCAGGACACTTGTCCTTTTATCTCTAACTCTGGAATGAATAGCTGACCATACGTGCCTTCGTGCGACAGGATCCATCCCTTTTTCAATATCAGAACAAATTTATTCCAATTTGGCGATGCAATGCAATGTGTAAAATATCCAGAGTGGTATTTTATTTAAGTATGGTTTTTACCTGAAGTTGGCTCATCAAGGAAAACAACTTTAGGAGCACCTACTAATGCAACTGCTGTCGATAGTTTCCTCTTGTTTCCTCCGCTAGTTAGTAAAAATTAAAAACATGAAAATGCATGCGTCTTCTTGGGTAAAATTAAAAACAATACCAAATTTAACATCGTCATCGTCATACCTGTAATTGCCAACCAATTTGTCTAAATGCTGATCAAACATAAGCTCTTTCGCCAAATCTTCTACAAGCTCATAAATCGCTTTCTCATTTACCCCTCTCAATCTAGCGAACATAATTAAGGTTTCTCGCCCAGTTAATTCTCCTAACAGTGCATCAAATTGCGGACAGTAGCCTATCAACTTGTACGTTTTCCTTCTATTATTTGTGATGGAGTGAGAGCATACAAAACTATCGCCGGAGTCGGGTGAAATTTCTCCGACAAGCATTTTGAAAGTGGTTGTTTTTCCTGCTCCGTTTTTTCTACAAAAAAGATTTAAATTGAGCATTTTAAAATTTAATTCGATTAGAACAGGACTTTTATTTCTAATTGAATTTCCTAATTTACCCAAGTAATCCAAAGCACTGCCCAGCTTGAATTCCAAAGCTTAACCTGTCAACTGCTCTCATCGGCCCGTAAGACTTTGAAAGATTTCTTACCAACAATGTGTCACCGTTTTCACTGTTAAAATTACATTGTTCAACCCGCTCCTGTTCCGCCCTAACTTCAAGGTCTACTTCATTCTGGACTTCGAAATTCGTTGCAAGCGCTGACTTACCGGATGCGGAAGCAACGGATAATATGGATTTGAAACGCTTAAATAAGTCGCTTTCCATTAAAGCAATTAGCAGTATGGACAAGAATCCCACGCACATCATATAGACCAGATTCTTCCCGATTCCAACTTCTTCCCATGCCATATAATTTGGTTGCACTATTAAAATTGACAACTCAAATTAATTAAACTATAAATTCCTAGCTGTGAATACTCAGAAAATTGTGAATTTGCATACATTTTTGACAGCAGTACGAATCAGGCGCTGCATCGCACAAAAATTCCAGATTAAATCCTGCGCATTTCTCCAGTAATTTTTTATTGATAGACATTTGAGTAATGCCCCTGCCCAAAGCATACGTTGGGAAAATGAGAAACACTCGATGAAGGACCAAAGACAGCTCAACCTGGTTGATTTGTGGTAGCTCCAGAACAGTTACTGTCAAAATGGTAATAAAGCCTGAAAAAGCGCAAGCTACTCCGCATCCAGCAAATCCAATTGCTGGCACTGTAAACCACTTAGACATCACGTAAACCAGAGGTATCATTGCCCATCCAAAAACTAAAAATAGAAGGAGCAAGTAAACTTGTAGTGACCAGCCAAGAAAGTCTGTAGACTCGGAGAAAGCGGAGAAAATAATTAAGAGCCCTATACAAGGGAACAAGTACGTAACGAAATCCACTACAAAACTTGAGATCCAATAAATGGCCGGGTTGAGACCAGAGATTCGCTGAAGCTGAGCAGCTCCAGTAACTTGCTCTTTCACCAGAAATGTGGAGAAAACAGCTACAACAAACGTCAAAGCAAATGCGGTGTTATACCCCACGTGAAAGCCGACAGTCCAGTACGTTCCAGTGTCTTGTGTGTCCAGGTTGGTGTATGGAAAAGGATAATTTGTAAGTGTAACAGAGTGATTTGCTTGAGCCTGAGTTAATAGTACATTCGTCAGTATATTCAATGCCAATGGTGGGGTATGGAGGGGCTGGTTGTTAAAAAAAGCTTTTAATTCACTGGAGTCTTCTGTAAATCCAACGATGTACTTTGAATTAAACGCTGGAATATTTTTTTCTTCTTCCTGGAGAATTCGATCTGAAAAAGAACCGTTTGATGGGTAAACTTCTTTGGTCTTGTGAATTGTTTCAAAGTACTTGACAAAACTGGGGCAAAGTGATCCAGGAGAGAAATTGCTGGAACACTGGAGGGGAGTCAGCGTTCTTCCAAATAATTCGTAATGATTCAATTCGAAACGATGTCGCGGTGGGTCAAATATTCCTGGAATGGTTCGCAGCACAATTAGCACCACACTGAGGTACGCCATAGGTATAACGGTTTGGCCAATTAAGAGACCTCTTCGTCGCCACACATAGATTGCTTTTTTGACAACCATCGCAAAAAATTGTTGGAGAAGTAGAGCTCCTGCTTTATTTATTTGTCGTTCCTGTTGGGGCATGGTGAGAATCTCCGTATTTGACTTTATCGTATTGGAAATTCTGTCGTCATTCGAATTTAAACTGTTTTCGGACTCCGAGTCCATTGATTGTTCTTCAGTAGCGGCCATATTAACCCTTCAAATGATTTAAAACTTGACATTAACAACGTCTAAAGTTTGAATAATTTTTTACCATATTAAAGTTTCCAGTTGGATGCATACCTGATGAAAATGTCTTCCATCGAGGTCAGCCTGGCTCCAAATGTCTCAATCCCCAAGATCTTTTGCTGCTTTTCGATTGCATCGAACAAGTGATAGAACTCATTGGATTTGGATTCCGGTAGAGTGTAAGTGAGCTCCTTCCCGGCAGATCGAATTAACTCCGAGTCTGACAAATAGCTTTGGATTACTTCGGTAATTTTCTGAGAACTGTTTAAACCCTCGTGTTCTACTACAATAGTCAAATTATAGCCGCCATCTGTGATTTAGCACAAACACAAATTTACATTTAGAAATCTTAAAATCGTACTTGTGATTATGATCTACTAAATTAACTAAAGTAAACTTACTGTCCTGCCAGCTTTTTCGAGCTCAATTAGGTCCCAAATCGACCTTTCAAAAGAAAAGCGATTTAAAACCGTTTTATCAAAACACCAATTATAAAAATGTAAAGACAGTTAATCATTTTTTAAAATTATTCTAACCTTCTGGCCTCGACATCTAGTCCTGAGGATGGCTCATCCAAAATCACAACTTCAGAACCTAAAATATAGTAAAACTGCTATTCATAATTTGTTCCAACCTGTCCACTATTATTCGTATACCTAAATATGTATTCAGAACCTCCACAAAATGCAATGCCAACGCATAGTCTCCTTTTCATTCCCCCGCTCAATGTTCGCACTTCTGCTGTCGCCTTACAATTCAGCCCCAGAGCAGTAATCATTCGACTCACTTCTTCTTTCATAGCTTTTCCCTTCATCCCCTTCAAACTTGCAAAGAACACCAAATGCTCCTCAACGGTCAACTCGTCAAAAAGGACGTTATGCTGCGGACACACTCCTAAGCTTTTCCGAATTTGCTTCATTTCACTCGCAATATCATGTCTGTTTATCAGCACAGTCCCATTTGTTGGAGGATACAGTCCAGTTAGAACAGATACAAGAGTACTTTTTCCAGCACCATTCTTTCCAAGAAGGCAAAAAGTTTCGTTTTTGTACATAGTCAAATTCAGCTTTTTAATTGCTTCAATTTCGCCGTAAGATTTGCTTAAACTTTTTATTTGAATTCCTGGCTGAAATGAGCTCGGAACACGCTCATAGAACTGTGCTAGTTGTCCATCTAGACGGGACTCCTGGAGAAGATCCCGCTTCACTTTCTTCGTCTCAAACCAAAATTCTTTCTGCACGAAAAAGTACCATTCCCTCCCAATCCCAAACTCTCCAGGCCACACAATGCTCACATAAATCGCAGCGACGAAGTACGCCAGTCCATTAAGAAGCATGACAATAATACAGTTCCCGATTGAAAATATGTCGTCTGGTGTTATCCCGTGAAATAAATTTCTCCATTGAGCTCCTTCGCCAGTTCCTTCAAACATGCAGAATATCTGGCAGCAAAAGCAAATGCCCATATTGGTCACCAAGCTCCAGAGAGTTTTCACATTGCTCGAGAGAATGGAGTAGCGCGGCTGAAGAAATGGAAATGGCAGGAACAGCATAAACCACAACACTGAGGATGTTATCGCTGCGGCATTGGCAGTTTTAAAAAGGGATGAAATAAAGAAGCAAAAGCTGATCAACTGGAATCCATGAACGAATAGGCAAAAATACACCACAGTGGGGTCAGATGCCGGCAAAACTGATAATCCCGAAGGTTTTGTGGTGTCTGAGCTGAAGCTTATCTTGAGAAGGACAGTTATCATTAGTATGCTTATTGAGAACATCGTCAGGAACGTTATAAACCAAGCGGTCCAGTGGAGGGAATTGGTCAAGCCCATCATTTTCATTGATTCATGAACCCGCCTTTCCTTCTCCGTTATCAAAGTCTTGGATATACTTGTCACAGTGTAGATGAATGAAAGAATAAGAGTGAGTGGCAAGAATGGCTGAAGCACCACCAAAAAGTCGTTGTCCAGGTAGGGAGGATATGGAAACCGTTGAAGGAGTACGGAGTAGTTTCCGGGATGAGCAAGTAAATTCAGAAGCTCCTTTTCGATGGCGTACTGAAGGTATAAAAAGCCTTCTGTCCAGTAGCCAGGCTCGCCCCCAGTCGCCTGGTCTTTTGCTCGGGGTCCAAACGGTTGAATTATTGGATAAAGAATTTCAGTAAACCAAGCTTGCTTCATTCCAAAAGTGAACCTTTCCCCAAGTAGTCCTGATTGACTGCGAAGGGCTGCCGGAAATCGTAAGCTGTACTGGAAGAAAAATTGGAAATAAATGCGTTTACTTTTATTTTTGTAAACTTTACTTTTTATACTAATCCCGCAAATTAATATTAATTTGAGTACCTGAATTTCATATGGAAATTCAGTTCCATTCTTCTCTACTTCATTGAAAACTACTCCAGCTAGTACTGTGGAGGACAGTTCACCGTCCTCCGTTTCGGCGTACATTCCACTGGAACTGTTTGCATATGCATGAAGTAGCTCTTCTTCTGTGTCAAATCCCAAAACTAATTTGGGAAAAGGACAGTGTAGGAAACGGTGAATTTAGTTTTCATATTATGCTCATATCAATTTTAGCAAGTAAAATTAAATGTTTTAAATAAGTAAATCGATTATTATTCTCACAAGAGTAGTGTAAATCGCTCTGGTTAAAGTAATTGCTTCGAACATCTTCCATTAGCGTTCTTACTACGGGCACGTCCGGTGTATAGAAAATTTGATTACTGCCACAGCGCACATAAAAAAGGAGGATTACAAAAACTGCCCCACAGTCCACAGATTAAATTAGATATTACCACAGTAGGTAGACTTATCTACCCGCTGTGATATTACTAATTTAAAGAGGACTTACCAACATGTCTTCATAGTTCCTGGTACGAGAGTGGGTTGAAATGGCTCGAACGTAGCTGGAGAATCAAATTTCTTCACCTCCGATCCAAAAAAGCGTATGAGAACAATTAAACATGTAAATAACAAGGGTAGCAAAAGCTCGGCAATTGTACTTATTTTGTTGCGACTCAGTAATTTAAAGTTCTTCCAAAGAAGAAGTCTCAAAAGTTGTAGAAAGGAAGGATTGTATTCGAAGCCGTCCGGTGGCTTCTCCACTTTTGTGCCATTGCACGGCAAATTGTCTGTTTCGGAAGTACTGTTCGGCACATTATCCACTTTATCCGTTCCATTTATGAATAAGTTCGTGGCTGAAGGTGCCACTGGAGCAGTACTAATTACTCCATTTTTTTCTGAGGATTTTCCAGAAAGCGAAGGCACAAACCAACTTCCTGTATGTCTCCGCAGTGGAGAAGTAATCCGGGGCATTTTGAAAAACTTGGAAGGGAGTTAATCTTAATTTGTACACAGAGCCTCTTACAGTTGAAATGAGTTAACACTGCACCATACCATCACCGATTGTTTCTTCTCCACTTCATCTTCACCAGCAGATACCTGCTATTGGCGACTCATCTTCAGTAACGGCTATCCACTTGAGAAGAATTTTGCGTCAGTTTTCGTTTCGCGTTAAACCTTCTTCAAATCTACTTAAGAGACAAAGATGTAAGAGCAAGGTTTAGCTCTTCTCCTTTGACGACATTCATCGCGTTCAACCTCACTAATACAACCCAAACGTATTTTGTTGTTGTACAAATAAAACAAATTGTGCAACAAAGTAAAAAAAACTTATTTGCAATGAATGAATGAGTACGTTTGCAGACAATCAAAGATGAAGGATTGGAGAAGCCGATCTGTGTGGACACAAACACTACTTAAAAATCTTAAAATTGGTATTATTGAGATGAGCTCAAACTGTCTGACTTCATCCTGCTGTCCTCTTCGTTCATCTTCTCTGTTTTTGTAAGGGAAAAATGAACAAGGTGGGGACTGAGGAGTATACATACCATTTTTCCACAAATTATTTCAAGTATTTTAAATGGTAACTAACACGCGTGCAAACAGAAATTATTGTGACAAGCTGTGTAACGCAAACGTGCGCATAAAAATGATAGAGATCAAACGCAAGCTAAAGATTGCATTATTGCATTGTGGCCATTTTCACAATTTGCAACAAAGATAAGCATTGTGCAGCATGTCCCCAACCCCCAGAGGAAAATCTTTCGAAGGTAAGTACATATGCTCTTGACTAGTGTGTGATACAGTAGTCAAGTCAGTTAAAATAATTTAGGTATATAAAGTTTATATTTTGGATGATTATAGTAGCATAACTCAATAACTGTCAGAAGTATTTATGGGGCAACAGGATACAACTAATAATTTACATTAAATAGCCATAAACCGTGGTGGAAAGTTGAATGGGCGATTTTAAATTTGCACAGTGTGAGTATAATAGTACAAATTTGTAACGTGAAAATGTAAACTACAGGAAGGAATGCGGCCCTGTGTGAAAACTTGATGACCGGAATAACAGATTTGAAAGCAGTCCATTGCAAGATCCGATTGACTTGACTCAGGTACCGGTAGCAATAGCTGCATACATGTTAGGGTGTAGCTTATTACAATATTTTTTCTTCCCCCATTAATCATGTAGCTCCAATCGGTTGTAAACTTATCGAATTTTATTTAGGGCGATAATAATTTTTGCGCGCAACCCTATTTTCCGCGTACCGTCTACTCATTATTGAGAAATGGCACACACATTCAGGCTAAGTGCAGAATGCAAATCCTTAAAAATTTGCCAGCGAGAGACAGATATTGTGAATAATGCATGTACAACATTGCACATCCACCATCCTCATCTTCTACAAAATCCATTTTGTAATGGATACAGACGCAAACTGACGATTTGGGGACGGTTGGTTATATTGGTCATCGTCACATGATTATGACCTGCATGATAGTACTCACTCACTCACTCACTCATAAGTGTTTGTCATACACACAACGCAAACTCATTCAACACATGAGGAAATCTTCAGCAACTGCAGTAATTGAAATTTTCAAACTGTCTACAAATATTTAAGATAGCCACTGTAGAGTTATAATGAGTTATGCGCTATGCAAGTTGCTTTTTTCTAAGCAGCTCTCCTATAACTGCTTGGCGTAATGCTACTCATCTTTCATCTACTCCTTTCATTTTCAACAGAGTTACATAATATTAAACTTTTAACGAACGCTTAAACACAAGTGGACGATGTAACTCGGCCGGCAGCTTCCTTAACTTGAGTGTTTTACTGACACCACCACTTCGCATTTAAATTTTTTACTACGGCTACCTACAAATCTAGCAGTCGCAATGCCGAAATGTCTTTCGGCACATGGCTTCATGCTTTAGATTTTATTTTACTTTTGGGGTAGGGAGCTATTGGAGAGACCGTCACAGTCACGTTATGCAACAAAAAACTATTTCAATTATGTAACTTCTAAGTAGGAAGTTCTTCCTTGGAAATTTCAGAAAATGAGAGATGACAACAAAGTACTTTGAAGAGTTTGTATTGATGATATTGAAGTAAAATCTGCAAAAGGTATCGGAGATGAGAGGTGGAGGATGACAAAGCATCATGTTTTATGTACAAAGGTCATTCAAAAGGTATTACGTCAGTTTCACAACTATTCCGATAAGTGTACTCCTATTTCGCAATTTAAAATTTGTTTATGCATTGATGGCCACTTTTAGTGCGTGGTGGCATGCTAGCGTTGTTGACTCTATGAGTTAAACTATAGGTATGTGCATAACTCTTCGCGACTTATTTTAAATCGGTCCAACTCATTAACATCTCGTTTCATTCTGCAAAAGTGGCAGTTACAGAGTTACATAAATACACTGCTCACCACACTTTTTGTTTTAAGAAGGTAAGTGTTTTAAGGTAGGTGCCAACTCAAGGAGTAAAGGGAATGTCAAAAAGATGGATATTATGGGATGCGCTGCTGCCTTGACTTATCTTTAGAATGCAAGGATGCATGATGAGAAAAAAATTCTTATATTGGCGACCTGGAAGTTTACGATGTGTGAGTGGGACATGGCACAGCAATTCAAATTTTCACACCTACTTTGATATTTTTATTACTTTAACTATTTGTATGTGGATGACATGTGACCATGAGATTGTGGGCTCGACGGGTCCCATTTATAGAAAGTAGTTAATTGTAGTGCTAGCAAAAGATGTTTTGGTTTATAATTATAAGTAGGTACCTATAATTAAATATCGTAAAATCGTTTAATTGAACTTGAAGCCAAAGGAAAAGCTATAATATGTCGGACGAATGTTTTTTCCTAATGTCACCGTGTCACTGACAGTTATCACCGTAAATGCGTTACGTATACTGGAACTATGTAATTGTAAGAATAGAATGGTTTTGCTACAGTCATAGGCACTCACTCACAGTCACACATTGGATAAAAGCTCTCGCGCAATCTATCTGCAATTACGTCTTATGATGAAGTTTTTTAAAAGCTATAGTGGCGTTTAATCTATCCATAGAAAGTGGTATGCAATATGCATGGATTTCAACATTTTGGTCATTGGCTGGTAAGTGGAGGGAAAGGAAGGGAAGATCCACTATTCGATCCAGATTCGAGAGTATTTATTAATTTGACAATTTGGATGACATATGATCATGAGTTTTGTGAGCTCGACGGGTCCCATTTATAGAAACTAACTGTACTTAATTGTGGTATGTAATGTAGTGTTAGCAAAAGGTGTTTTGGTTTATAATTATAAGTATAATTAAATATCGTAGCTGACGTAGCTGAACTTCAAGGAAGGGCTAGGGCTATATGCCGGACAAATTAAAAAACAAGCATTCCTGCCTCATAGGTATTTCGAATCATTTTAAGAGTTTCTTCCTGAAACCATGTACGTATGCTGGAATTTTGTAATTTTAAGAATAGTAAATTTCTGTCCTTGAAGTAATACCCAATCGCGTTTACCGCGGTTTCACTCACACGCACAACAAACTATCTGTCACTGATCCCACCTATAATTAATACCTTATCAAAAAGAAATTTGAAAGCTATGGTGGCGCTTAATCTATTCATAGAGAGTAATATGCATGGATTTCAACATCTTGATCAATGGTAGGTGGTGGGAAGGGAATCCTCCATTCAGTCCAGATCCGAGGGTGTTTATTAACTTCGCTAAAAAATGCTTACCTATTCATCAAGTTTGGAAAACATTGCTTTTACCATTTCCAAAATTCTTTAAACATAATTAGTATTTTATTGGGTAAACTTCGGATGTGCAGTGACACACATTTTCTGGCAAGTCATCAATTAGTAGTACGTGACCTTACGCTAACCATAATTTTCTAAGACTAAAATGTTATCTAATCACAACTTGTTCCTTAGTAGTACTAACACTCAAAATGCTCTTGGAGAGAGTGACCTTACTCTATAGATAATTCTTTTTAGCTGTGTGCAAAGAAAGCAAGTCTGACTGGAGTAATCTAGAAGTTAAGTAATCTACAGAGATATGTGCCAGACTAGTAACTTCCACTCCGAATCATAACTAAATTGCTTTTAGATATTAGTATTTACATGTTCTAATGGAGTACAGCTTTACATTTGCGCTTTGCACAAAATACTGCTTTTCCATCGAATCTTTGCATAGGGTTTCTAAGAATAAGATCAATCCGAATGGATAATTAACTCGATGACCTTCCTAGATAACATTGCTCACGCTTACAGAATACTTAAAAAGTAGTTATGTAGTGTTGATACTTTTTAATATAGTTTGAC
>JAHZND010004364.1:0-10108 GCA_027744115.1 Acrocyrtus sp. NNG-2020 | reverse complement strand
CTGATTTGGCTAGATTTGGCACTAGCCCAAAGACAGAAACTGTTTACCCTTGACTTTGACTAGAGAGTTGAGTTGACGGACAACCTTTTTACAAAATTCTGCGATCTTCTTTATATTTATCATCAAAAGTACGCAACCCACTTTGCTGAGCTGCGAATGCTCTATTTTTTTATCTAGGTGAAAAGTCTGGGAAGTTTCCTTCACGTTTCACGTTACCAGAAGTGTGACGATAAGTGTGTCTTAAAAGTTAAAAATTATGAGCGTAACTACAAGTCCGGATGGAACTGGGCAGCACGTTCATAGGAACCCGAAAAGTCTCACTGTGGAAATATTACTAGACAGGCTAGGTAAGCTACAAAAGTTGTTCTAAGAAATAAACCTGTAAGCTTATTTATTACAGATTTTGTCCAGCTAGTTGCTACAAAGACAAAAATCTTTTTTGCAGGTGGCTTTTCCTATTTTCAACTATGGGCTTCTATTATAACGATTTCACCGGAAATCTCAGCTGCAATGGTATCTCTCTCCCCAGTGCTCACGGGATCCCACCAGTTCTGTCAAAATGACACTGAGAGTCTTTCTCCAGGCTGCGAGAAAACTTCCAGTTTCCCCGGAGAATTGAAATCAGTCGTTCAAGAAGTTAGTAGATACAAGCTTTAATAATACTTTCTTTATATGGCTTTATAATAACAACCAAACGTACCTACACATACATCTAAATGCCAATTACATCACCATCCTATATAATTATAGGGATAGGTACATAGTAGAAAGTCAATACACGCTTTAACAAAAGAGGTGATCTGGGGCAATGTGTGCTCTTCCAACTAAAAACATTTTAAAGTTACATAGGTAGCTAAGCCTTTTCTTCTGTTTGCCAGCAGCACTAAAGTGGCTCTCTTTATTTTTATGAACGTACTATTTAGTGGGACCTTACGGGAAGCAATGCATGGATATCCGATCTATTTACTAGTTTCCAAATGTTTGGTGCTCTATTTGGGGCACTTCTCTCGGGCCATTTTGCGGAAAGGTAAACTTTCTTAGCATTTTTGTATTTTTTATTTGCTAAGGAATCTCTGGAACTTACAAAGTAACCTTACATGAGTTTTCCTTTAATCAGATATGGACGCAAAAAGACACACTTTGCGTTGTGTTTTCTAATGGGGTTATTTGGATTCGCTTCTGGATGGGCTCCAGATCCATATACGTTCTGTGTATTTAGATTTTTTGCTGGGTTCGCTGTCGGAGGTAACTTTACCTATATAGAATTTATTGTGCAGTCTACTTGTTTCCTTGAAAAGCCAAAATAAGTGAAACTGAGGAAAGAATTCCGTCTAGGTATTCTTTCTAACAGCTATAGTCCACTTAAATCGTTCACTGCATCGTTTGCTATTTTTTCTTGATTCACAAAAAAGGATGTTACGTAGTGTACCTTAACTACTTAATGGAATTCCTCACGCCAAGTTGGAGAACTGTTTGTGGCTGTGTAAGCTTATGGTCTGTTGGTGAGATGCTCCTTGCCCTGGTAGGATATTTTTTACCCGGCTGGAGACATCTTCTGTGGTCTACTTCCGTCCCGGCCTTCTTAGTAATGTTTTCTTACAAGTAAGCTAAATCCAAAGAAAAGTTGGATTGACGACGCACATTCCGCTTACACTATACTGACTACTGACTACATCAACGTTGCATGCAACTATGTGAAGAACCTAAGAATCACAAATTGTTTTACTTGCTTCTTTCAGATGGATGCCAGAGTCCCCTCGATGGCTTCTTTGCCATGGTAGAACCGAAGAGGCCATAGAAGTTTTTGATCAAATTGCCAGATGGAACGGTCGGCCTCCCTTAGATTCCTCGGATGTGAAAGCTCTCCAGAAACAAATCCTTATGGATAGTGAAACTGATGACAAGACCAGTATCTATACAATTGCAACTAATTCTAGCAATGAAGACAGCAATATAAATTTTTATCAAAAGAAAGAAAAAAGCCCATTGTGTGACACTGCAAAACTTGTTTTTGATCAAATTGCCAGATGGAACGGTCGGCCTCCCTTAGATTCCTCGGATGTGAAAGCTCTCCAGAAACAAATCCTTATGGATAGTGAAAGTGATGACAAGACCAGTATCTATACAATTGCAACTAATTCTAGCAATGAAGACAGCAATATAAATTTTTATCAAAAGAAAGAAAAAAGCCCATTGTGTGGCACTGCAAAACTATGCGAGTCACTGACAATATTTAAATACAGGAACTACCGGTTTCAGCTAATTATACTGATGGTTGCGTGGTTCAGTTCGCAGTTAATTTATTATGGAATTAGGTAAGATTTCTGATCAATTGGTAGTGCCTATTTGTATCTTCAATTTTTTCCATATCTTTACCTTAATCATTTGTTTTTTTTAATATAAACTATAGCTTTAACATGAAAAATTTATCCGGAGATCCTTATATGAATGTATTTTACATGGGAGTCGTGGGGCTACCTGGTTCATTTTCTGGTCTGTTGTTTAATAACAGGTTAGTTACAAACGAATATCTACATTAACAAATGTATGGTCCAGCACCACATCTTGTTTACTTTTACTTTTATCAAACCTTCTGATTATTTTTTTAAACGCTCACTTCTTCATATCATATAGATTGGGGAGACGTACTACAATTATTGGTTTTGCCATGATATCCGCTCTATTCCTAGCTGCGCTTATATGCGTAGAAGAGGCAACAAACCTTTCCGTCCAACATCCGAGCGTAATTGTAATTTTGTGTTTGGCAGTTAGGCTCTTTGTAGCGGCTGGTTTCGCCGTTCTCTCGTGCTTTACTGCAGAGAGCTTTCCAACAGTTGTGAGAGTGAGCTGCATGGGAATTTGTGCGCTTGTTGGAAACATTGGAGGCATTCTTGCTCCACAGTTCGTCTATATATCAACAAGTACTCACATATATGACATTTCCAGTTTCTATTACATGCCAATGGTCTGTTTATTGTGTTCAGTCCAATTTCAAAATGACAATTTATTGAACCAAACAGGCAAATTATCAATTATTTATAACCTGCTGAAAAACAGTTTTTTAATGTATACTTATGCATTTTAATTTATTTTTCTAGTCGTTACTTCGGCCCAGTATATAACATTTGCTCTACTTAGCTTCGTAATTATGGTTGGCGCTTTTAATCTCAGAGAAATGACCGGAAAACCACTGGAGGACTTCTTGAAGAAGGCCGATGATAAGGCGGAACAGCAGGAGACCAGTGAAAACAATAAAACTATGCTGTAAATATTTTTGTTTTGTGGAGATTTGTGTTCTAGTTGTTTTTATACTTTTGTACAAGACTGTGATACATAAAACATTTTTAAGTTTGGTGATTATGTTATATAACATGAATTTCATAATAAATTTTAATTTTGTTTGTTGTTATTGTTAATGACGTGGATGAGTAATCTTCCTGTCAACTTAATAATCTGAATGAAAATAGTTAGCGAAGTTAACTCTCTCACTTTACAGAATCCTCCAGCTCGGATATGTAAAGGAGGAATGGCATTGAAGCATTTTTTGTAGTACCTAGTTCTTGCGTGAACTTTCCATTGGTTAAGAAGAAACTGAAACCTTTTTGCAAATCTTCCTGAAAGATGACAATACACGTGAATCTGAATAACCGCAAGGATTGACATTGACATGACCAGTGATCTAATCAATATATTGGACCATAGAGATTGGGCTGCAGGGGCAACTACAGCCGCACAGTTTCCGTACACAGATAAGCACATGAGCAGAAAAAGGTGGCCTGGAGCAATGATGTTATTTGTGTTAATTCTTTGTACCAAATACTTCACACAAAGAAATAGTAAATACGCATGTGGCTCTGTTCGAAGGGTCTCTTTAGTTAAAATGGTTGGAGACTTTCGCCTCAGTAGTGGCTCTGTAGTAATAAGTATGCTTGACTGTGCAAAGACAGCTACTCTAGTGAGAAATTCGGCCATAATGGGTGCATGGAGAAGGCTTACGTAAAACTGAATGAGGATTAGGAGGGGAAACCATTTCCAGAAAGATAGATTGTAAACGTATATCAGCGAAGTAAGAGACCAAGGGAATTGAGGAGATATACAACATAAAATCATAAGCGCTATTACTACCATTGGGGCTGAATAAACTCCTAATTTTAATATAGGCAACCAGATATCCGCTTTCACTCCCTTTGAAGGATCTTTCAAGTACAAACCTGCGAATTGCGTAAATTTAAGTAAAGCAATGCACTGTACAAGCAGTATACATATTCTTGCACTTTTAGTTTTTTCGCTTACCTTGGAATTTGTGTACAAAATTATGTACTTTGTTCCACAGGTCCAGGCACTCTGATTTCTTAATCGTGTTTTGATACAATACGAGACATAGAAAGAAAGATCCTACTACGGCCAAGTTAAGTGTAGGAGCCATTGTTTCGTGATACAATGGAAACCGTTCGCTTGCCATTGCATATTGAGATATGAGAAAAAGTGCATACAGGATAGTCAATGAATAGTTCAAATATACCAGAAACAGAGTCTTCCCATTTTCAGAAATTTGTAATTCTCCTGTTTCTTCATTAAACGTATGTGGAACGGCGTAAAGTTTGTAGGAAATTTTTAGAACAAAGAAATAAAATTGCTCTGATTCACTGGAAATCATGATTCTTCCAAATTAGGTATACTAAAAACATGCTCTTCAAAATAATAGGTAGGACACTACCTTAAGAGAAAACATTCAGCTTTGACTCTCAACAGTTTCTGTGTTTAAGCTCATAAATCTTGTTTCTTATGAGCTCTACAAAGCACTCATCTAACTGAATTGAACAAATTACTACTAATAAAATTGGCCCTTGCAAGTACTAATATAGCCAATGTAGGTAGGTACTCAATGCTCATTGCTTTAACATTTTCCTGTAAACAAGTAATAGCAAAAGCAGGAAATTCAACTATAAGTAAAAATAACCACTTATAGAAAATCGATTACAATAATAATAATCATTTCAAACNTAACATTTTCCTGTAAACAAGTAATAGCAAAAGCAGGAAATTCAACTATAAGTAAAAATAACCACTTATAGAAAATCGATTACAATAATAATCATTTCAAACGAAATTCCCTGATTGCTTGTCAAAATTCTGTAAAAATTAGTTTTTTTCCATTGAACACTGTTTTCCGTCCTTTTAAACAATTTTATTTTTTGTACCCGTAAGTATCCTATTTGTTAACGAATTGAGCAAATTTACCTATGTAAAAATTCACTAGTCGTTGCAGAAAATTGTGGCAGGTGATGCACAACGCATTCCCTTTTTTCTATGCATGCTCAGCTTTGGTTTGGCAATTGGAATGGGTGAGAGCAACAGCCAATGAACAATGAGAATGAACAAACATACCTTATCTGTAAATTGAGAAGGCTCGTGTCAGTTCAAGGTTCAAGCAGGTAGCACCTTTATTGGCTCTGTTTGGGAACTTATGTATGGCTACCTGCACTTAAAATAGGTAAGTATACCCTTTTAAAATCAGTGTGTTCTGCTCATACTTTCGCATTTTCGCACCCTTTTCTATTTTAAGATCTAACAAATCAAGAACTCCAGCAAAACCGTTAAGCTACTTAGCTGAAGAAACTGACTGCTTTTCAAAAAGTGACGTAAAACACCACCCAAAACAATAAAAGCCTTCACTCCAGTTTTTTGTGTCCTATGTAAATTTCTCCTTCATGTAAAATTTATATAAAAAGGGTGCCTAGGATAAAAAGAAGCGTTGCTTTAAAAATGAGCGTCTCGTCCTCTCCAACACTTCACTTGTCATCCCAAATAGCTACTTCAGTACTTGAGTATTTTTTAGCTGACACAACATCCCCTTTTGTCAAGAGACACTGTCGTTACAATCGGAGCTCGTCAGTGTCATCATGATAAAGTATAGCAAGTGCTTTTTTTGTTCCCTATCTTCTACATGCTTGAAGAAACCGGATAACGAGGGAAAATGACAGTATTCAAATTCGCAGAATAATAATATCTACCTAATATCTACAGAGAAAGGGAAACATGGGCGACATCTCTGCAATCCATTTGAGCGATTCGTATCCGAAATGATATGCTTTTACCACGAAATAGGAACAAGGGAAAACAAGCATTTCATATTACTTGATGCATGCCCAGAATTTCAAAATGAGGCAGCGGTGGTCGAGTTCCATCCATTCACTCCTCATATCCTTTTGCAATTTCCCCTCCATGTACATACACACTTTCAATTTTCAGCAGAAACAAGGAACAAGCAAACTGCATTATTAAAGTGGAGCACACAATGAAAAATATGGAAAGTAATATTTTAGTTAGAAGAGAGTCGTCTGACCCTATTCAAGGATATAAGTAGGAAAACGCTTCCGATTTTCTCCAGAAAAAAAATAATACTACTAAAGAAGAACCAAAAATCGCAGCCGCTCCACTCCAATCTATTAAAAAAATATAGGTCAAATGTATATTCCAGAGAAGAAATGTGCCGTATCTCTGTAAATGATTCCCAAAGGGCTACGAAGTAACTAGAAAATCGGATGGAATTGTGGGAAGAGAATGAAAGGATTTTCTATTAGAATACCACAAAACAGAAACCAATTTAGGAATGTAAAAAAAATAGAAAGCCATTTCCTACCCTTTTTTCTTTATCCTCAGTGGAGTAGTCGTCAATATGCGCAACATTTTTTTTTACCTGCTTTCCATATTTCCTGACAGGCAATAATCGCAATCCTATCATCAATCGAATGATGCACAAGGAGCATTCAACAGAAAATAGGAAGAGGAATGAAATGGAAGCGAGAAAAAGAGAAATCCTTTGAGGTCGCTCCTTTTCAATTTATTTACAGTTGGACGACTTCCATCTACCCATCACCCATCCGTTGCATCCTTTTTCGCCGGAAAAAATAATTCTACTTCTGCATCTGACTAGTCACACTGGGAAAAGACCTATGACAGGAGAATCAGGATCAGGAATGTTGCGAACGGGAATTATGCGGTCAATTCAGCAGATTCATGCTATGCTAGCTTGGACGAGATCACGAACGCAATCGTATCACTTTACCCTCAGCACATGAACAGGCTACAAAAACTGCCGGCAATGCAATAGAAAAGTCTCGTTTTCTCGAAAAGTTTTCTCTTTGTCAAATTCAAGTAGGTTCGCTCGTATTATTGCAGAGTGCATGAGAAATTGGGAAGATTTTGCATTGAAAACATTGCAGGAAATGGGAGGTTAAAAGCAACAATTTGTGTTTTTGATTAAAAATCAGTGAATATTTATAATTTTAAAGTTTTACGACGTAAATAAGTGTATTGACATTGACTGGCAGGAGTATTAAGTTTGCTCAGTAAACAAATTGGTAGTTTAGGTGCCCGAGACAGCTGTCATTGAGTCAAGATCTGGAACAAGGAAACGGAAGCTGGCAGTTTACATTTAAGGTAGGTGGGCGATTAGTCCAATCTTTTAAAAGGGTTTTAAATATTTAACTAGCAAAAAAGTTAGATTAGTCGTAGTGGCAGACTTTGTATTATTGTGTGTGACTGGTAGTGTTTCTGAAGTGAGTTTGTGGCAGAAATCGGAAGTAGAGAATAGACACATGATTTGGCTTTTGGGTATTAGTTTATTTATTATGGACGCTTGACTTACAAGTCCCATTTAGAATGTGAAAGGGCCTTTTAAATTATTGCCTGTTTGGGTTTGACCACGATGATAAAGTGGAAGAGTGCCCGAGTTAGTGCTGGTCTGGTGAACTACTTTTATTGCGAAATGTAGGTACAAAATCAAATGGCAATTGCATGGCACACAGTGTAGAAGTAGAGCTGCAGTTAACAGTTATCTATTACATTATCTTCTCAGTTTTCCATCTCAAGATTCTCAAGTGTGTGTAGTCTATAATGTAATATTTCATACGTGAGCAATTCACTCAATTCATAAAATGACATTTATGCGGTGCCGGAAGACATATCACGCAAATGATCCATTTATTTGGCTTCCACATCCAAATATAGTCTTGCTGATGTAAACCCAGCTCAATTACACTTCTATATCCCGTACAGTATGTAAGTCTTTTAGTTAGGTTTTTTAATGGGTAAGAAAGTCTCTTTACAGTTTTTAACAGCGGATCACGTACATATCACGTCCTGCGAAAATTGTACCAATCTAAAATATACCTACTCTAACCCTCTAGTTTTCAAATATTCAACAGCAGTTACATTTTCAAGAGTGTCTGACAAAATGTAAAAAAAAGAGCTGGGAAGTAGTTTGACTAAAGCCGACTGTCTTTTCTATTTCAATATTTTCCACCATTTCCGCTCCTCAACCCCAACTAGTAGATAAGAATCAACAGAGAGCGCATAAAGAAATAAAAATGGCCCATCAAGAACGATTTTTTCCCTTGTCAGAAATTATATCACATCACACACACATTTTTGTGGGTGTATAAAAAAAGAGCTACCAACTTTTTCTCGGCTGCTCCATTTTCCAAGCCCAACTTTTTTCTCTTCTTTGGAGTCCCATTTAAAAGCGTGATTCATGATTCTTACTTCCTCTCTTCGTGACAATAGGGAAAAGATTTTTTTTTTGGAGTGAGAAGAGAGTAAAAAAAATTCGGGATCTATTCTCACATCTTTAGATTTGCAGGGAGACCGGCTCCTCAATCGTCCTCTGCTTTTTCTTCTACATTTCTTTTCACTCAAATAATGGGCTTCATGATAATATGCACAATGAAAGAGAATACTTTATTTATCGCGTGGAAATTGAATGGAAGGAAGCGAGAAGCAAGGAGCAAAAAAATATTCTCTAAATGGGTTCGTGCGGTGTAAGCAATGCAACCCAATCCGAGTATTTTTGTTGAGTGGAGAGTGGATGAAGGAACTGCGCATTACTTTCTTTTTTTAGAGCTTTCATAGGGAAACCGATTTGAAAGTAAAATGTGGTTTGAGTGTGACTATTAAAGAGAAAAAGGTAACCGTTATAATATTGTGCACTATTATTGTTATGATATGCAATACTTTATTTTTACACCATTTTCCTACATTGAACAAGGGAAGAAAGAGATTGTCTTTTGGTGTATATTGAATGGAATGGAGTTTACGGAGTTTTCTATTCGATTGTGGGATTGGAACGTGACAATTTGGTTTTGGTAGGAACGAAGTTGGAATGCTTTTTCTTTCTCAAGTACTTGAAAGCAGTTTCGTTTACCTGTTGTAATTTTATGGGGATTACAGTAGCACCAAAAATGCAATTTCAGCTGTATTTTAACGTGAAAATTGCATTTCATATGGTAGCTGGATTTGCACTGATGAGAATTTTTATTACACGAATGTATTATTTACATTCAGCTTTGCACTTGCAAATTCATCTCTTTAATGCATTGATTCAACTTCCAGAATAGTAGGATTGAGACCAGCTTTAGTTTTGAATGGTGTTTGGTGTTGTTCTCTGTGGAAATAATTACATGCTTTCACTTTGGAATTGAATATAGGTAGATACTTTAATCACTATCTGGTATAATAATTTCACGCTTCAAATTATTCGTGTGTACGTAATTTTAGTCATGGCACGTGCGTGGCACGTAGATGTAATATGTATGACAATTTGCGATTGGCAGCAACTTCCCATTTTTATAAGTAACTTATTGCTTTGCAGCTTCCGTTTTGAAGTATCAATCGATGGCACAACAGTCGCTCATATTGTGTGAGCGTCATGCTAGAGCGTCAAGGAACTTTCTTTTTCTCTTTTCCTGCCGTTTGAATCCAGCCAAAAAGATCTCATCTCAGTCCCACATCTCGCTCGAACATTGATTCATATTTTCTAGACTTTACTTTTCACTTAAGATGTTTTTCACAAAAAAGTTCTGACGATAATAGACCGCAAAAATTCTAACATTTTCTGCCGACTGCAGGCACCAAATATATTCAGGAATATTAGAAAGAAAAAAAACTTTCATTCACTCGAGCAAAAATTTAAATATCAATTCAAAGAATAAATCACATCTTCTATCATATCATATCATAGAAAGAAGTTGCTTCAACAACTGTGGTGGAATGTGGGTGGGTCGGTAGCAACATCAGTCATGATCATGATGTTGAGTTTAAAATGTTT
>JAHZND010004363.1:0-10251 GCA_027744115.1 Acrocyrtus sp. NNG-2020 | reverse complement strand
ATCTTCTGGCTTGTTTGTTGCCTTCCACTTTAGTGCGACATTTTATTTCGCAATCACACTACGACATTTTGTGCTTTGCTCGTTTGGAGACTGTGCTCGTTTTATTACTTAGCAAAAGTCTTGAAACCAAATCAGCTATGGCCTTTACTATTCAGCAAAACGAACAACCCATCTTGGATGAGGTAAGTGAAAGAAGCTCTCCGAAATCGGTGAAAAGTGTCTGTCTAGAAGTTTACAACTTTACGAAATGTGCTTCTTTTTCTATCCACAGTTCCGCGAGTTGATGAAGGGCGAAGTAGAAGACAAGACGTTGCTTCGCTTCCTTCGAGCTCGGGACATGAACATCAAGAAAGCTGAACAAATGCTCCGTAAGTGTGTGGACTGGCGCAACGCAAATGATATCGATGCTATCAAGAAGTGGGAAATTCCTTCCGCTGTGATGAAGGACTTCAAAGTCTTTTTCTGCGGATTGGATAAGGAAAATCGCCCGATTTACTCAATCCCAGTGGGTCGATGGGATGGGAGGAAAATCCTTCAGAATCACAAGGAAGACTCGTGCCGCTACATGTACAAGACTGTGGAAATCATCATGGAAAAGTGCAACGAACTGGGAGTCAGTCAGTTCCATATTATTATGGATTTCACCGATCTGACTTTCTGGAAAGTTGCTCATTGGGACTGTAAGTACTCTACTTTGGAATTATGTATCTTCAAAAGTTTAAATTATTACTACAGAACTGTAATGACATGATTTATACTTTCCAGCCATCGAAAACGTGGTTAGAGTCATCCGTGAATTTGAAGCCAACTTTCCCGAGACCCTCTACAGTGCTCATTTAATCAATGGTAACTGCACATAAATCACAACATAGCAAATTTATTTTTCTCTCAAGTACAATATCAATTTGCAAACTTATAAATTACACGCTTGCCAATGATTTCCAGCTCCTTCGGTATTCTGGCAAGCATTCAAAGCTGTAAAACCTATCCTCGCTCAAAACACCATGGATAAAATCCATATTTTCGATTCAGACAAGAAGAAGTGGACAGAGCATCTTCTCAAGGAAATCCCTAAAGAATCCCTCCCAAAGGAGTATGGTGGTACTGGAAAACATCAAGAATTCTATCCCCACTATGCTGACGCTGCCTAACTTCTCTGCAAGTGGGACTGGTGACGTATGGGAAATGGAGCTTTAGTCATTTACCAGCCATATTTCCTTGAAAAAAGACTGTCCTTTTCTTCTTGTATTTATTGTAATTTTTATTAGTATGTGCACTCTAGATGTAAACTTTTCTTCTATGCCACTGATCACGGCTCTTAGATGAATTTCTGTTTCTTTGTTCTGAACATTAATACTATATAAATAAACTTCCCATGGGTAGTAGTAGAACTTTAATTTCAGTGATCGTGAATAACTTTATTGGATTCTTTTTTGAAGTTACAATATCGGCATATTTCATATATCATCGTTCCCAGGCTTAAAGCTGGGCTCTTTGTTGTCCGTACTTTGATTTTTATTGATAGAACTACTTGGGTGACCCCGCTGAACAACAAAGTTGATGCTGTCGCGACAAATGGAAATAAGGAGGGAGCAAAAATGCAAACCTTCCGTATAAACTAAGCAAGTCCATTGTTAGTGCCATTGCAGCATTAACCGGATCGTAGGATGGTGACTTAGCCGCTTCCTTCAGAGCCTGAGCAACATAGCAGTAGTGGGTTGAATAAATTGCGATTCCCCCGTACATCATGAAACGGAATAAGTGGTTGAATGCGGCGTGATCTCTCCTCACGACCATGGTCACTATAAGGTCACATTCCAAAATTGAAATTTTGCATGCGAAAATTTTCGTTTGGAAAAGCGAGAAAGGTTAAAACTTTCAGAAAATTTGATATTTACAAATAAATGAGAGAAGCACTGCATTCACGGCCCAAGAAATGGGTCTACCCCAATTTATGAGAGCACCCTTTGGAGCCCTATTGGAGGCTGCTTGAAGGCCTGTACATGTTCCAGCAGTGACAAATATGGCCCTCTGTATAGCTTGTCCTCCTAGTAAATATAAGGGTGCAGCTAGCAAACCAATACTTCCTGCGTAGAGTAAGTTCCCAACTTCCTTCATGCCAAAAGGAATCAGCGTCCCTTCCTTAACTTGCTTGTGGGGCATGCGACTTTAATAAGATTTAACAGATTCTATTATTTGCCTATTTGTCATACATAATTAGGTAAAAGCAACTTATATTCGATAAATATTCAGCTAACCGAACAATAGTTGCCATTGTCAAAGGTGTGATCACCCCAATACCAATGGCCATAAGTGGCCTTTCACCAATCCTTCTGATTACAAATGACTTGTTGCGGAAAAGCCGAAATGATACTAATGCACTCAGGCTGGATGCTAACACAGAATTCGCCATATGAAAATAGGTCAATCCTATCCTGTGAGAAGTGCTATTATCCCTTTCCCCTTCATTTGCTATATTATTGACAGAGGTTATCGCTTCGCCTGATTTGGTAGACTTTGAAAGGGCGAATATACTGCTGCCAGCTATATAGGCAAGAGTTGCTGCGGCGGTCGCTTGGGCTAAAAGATATCCACAGATTCTCAGTTAGCACAACTAAATGGCATCAATTTAAAGACTTTCGGGTAAATAGAAATTTGTTATTCATACATTTTCATACCAGCTCCACATGCTGCCTTCGCAAACGGTCCCTTTGTTGCCTCTATAACAAGCACAGTATCCTTTATTTTATTTGCAATTTCTTTTATTTGCTTCCCGGAATTTTGATGATAGAAAGATTTCGGGACTCTTGGAATGTTTTGATTTCCTACAGTCGGAGCCGACCCTTTCAGTAAGTTTTGTCGTATGACAAGTTGTGAACGATGCATTATGAAAAAAAATAATTTGGCACTTTGAAAATTTACTTAGACAATTTTGTAAACTTAAAATTTTGACCAGTCATAAGGTGACTGTTTTAATTAGCAGATATCACTTGCCAATTTCCCATTTTATTAACAGTAAACTAAATAGGTAGGAGTCCCCAGGGACCTTGTGTAAGGGGACATTGCATTTCAATTATGAGGCATTGTAAAGCTCAATCCTTCTCTTTCATGGCCTTCATTATAGACTACATATAAGCATGTATAAGCACCGGAAAGTGTTTCCTTAGAAGTTTTTCTATAAAGCAATGCTTAGCACTAGGAAGTAATACTGCCAAAAAGCACTATTCGCGTAAGACACACTTCAGAACACGAGCATGGTTCCAGTGTATTGTGCCAACTTTCAAACATCTTGTACTGCACACATATGGATGTGGAAATTATCGAATGTATATTTCGCAAAGAACAGTGTATTTCTAGTTTTACTTTTAGTCGCTATTAATAAATATTTTTTGGGCAAAATTTAAAAATTGTAAACATTTGCAAGGTATATTTAAATTTTACGACACAAAATGGCTAGTGCTATAGATCCAAATGCAGAAAAATTGGACTCATTAGTGTCTGACACTATTAATGGAAAGTGCATTGACACAGGCGCAAATCAAAAATTGCGAGAAATATTTTGTCAAGCTGCTCTTAAAATTGAAAACAGTAGAGCTACTGATCAACACGATAAGGATAATTTAAACAGAATACAAACCGCAAAACGTTTTTATGATTGGAGACAAATAAAGTCGCTGTTAGTTTCAGGTATGTTCCGTTGCAATACACGTGTCAATTTGGCCCTATAAACCCTTATTTTATATTTTTGTAGCATGCGTTCTTTATTTGTGACATGAAACTATTTGAGTAGGTGAACAGAATCTAGTTAAAGGAAGGGAGCTGTCAGTAAAACTTCGAGAAAAGGGAAATGAGTTTTACAAGGACAAGCTCCTCGACAAAGCCATTCGGGGTTACACGTTAGCTATAATGTTTGCCCCTGCGTCAAGTGAAGAACTTGGGATATCGTATGCAAATCGGTCCGCGGTGCTTCTTCAATTGGGCAAGCCTCAAGAAGCTATAGAAGATATTACTAAAAGTCTGCTCCACTGTCCAGATAAATTGAAGAAGACACTTGAAGAGAGGTTGAGCAAATGCAAGTCTCTTGTGGACAAAAATGTAAATAATGCCGCCACTCAAAATGGTGGAGCGAGTTCCATAAGAAATTCTACAAATTTTTTCGAGCTTTCCGAGACCAACCCAACAATTCCAAACGCTCAAAACTTTGTACAAATTCGTCACACGGAAGAAAAAGGACGGCATTTAGTGGTAACTGAAGACATTTCTGCTGGGAGTGTGCTTCTTGTGGACCAACCCTTTGTGAGTGCCTTGAGTAATCTGCTGACCTGGGAGACGGATCACTGCCATAATTGTTCGAAAAGCATTACCAATGGAATTCCTTGCGAGCAATGCGTTTTCGTAAGGATCCTATACTTAATTGACTCGTTTTACCGTTCAATTTAGAGCGAATTTAAGGTCCAACTTAAAATGTAAAATAATCATGCGTTTAACTTTTTGTCAGACAATATTCTGCAGCGAAAGCTGCTTGCAACTTGCCTGTTCGCCCACTGGGATGCACCACTTTGAACACTTGTATCTGCCGGTACTTCAGACTCTTTGTAAGCCACATAAAGATATCCAAGCGCTTCGACTACTTGCCATTGTCGGTCCCCAGACACTGCATAAACTATGGAAAAGTAAGGACCGTATCTATTTTAATGGGACAAGTAACGGTGGCCTTTTAGGGTTTGATGATGCTGGAGTGTACAACTCAAAGTCCTACCTTCCCCTTTACCATTTGGTCGCCCATGACCAAGACAGTATGCATGAGGAGGGGATCTCTGTGGGGATTCTGAACGCTTTGAATTCGCTCCTTCTTAAAGATTTGCTCAAGGACTACTTCTAAATTTTTTCGAATACCTCGGGTAAAACTACCTCTGCCGGAGGACTTTGAAGACTTCATAGCGTCTCTTATTTTGAGGCACGTAGAAAATATTAAATACAACGCGATTTCTCTTAGCAAGCTAACAAATGATGATCAAAAATCAGTTGCCTTCGCAGTAGCAGTTTACCCCTTAATCTCACTTTGCAATCACTCTTGCGATCCTAACTGTGCTCCCGTTAAGAAAACGCCCCACCTTCAAACTTCCCTTGTCTCTTTAACACATTTAAAGAAGGGAGATGAGCTGTGCATTACTTACAAACCACTTTACTCCAACATGAAGACTTACGAGAGGCAGTCATTTCTAGCTGAAGGGTATAGATTTATATGTAACTGTCAACCCTGCGAAGAAAATTGGGGACCTTCGATAGTTCGGTCCTACAAATCTGGAGGTACTCTTATTTTAGAACCGAGTACGTGCACCTCCTGTGTGACCAATGACAATTTGGGAGAGAACCCCAAACCTCGTCAATGTCACGGTTGTGTGCTAAAAGATGTAAATCGAGCTAAGGAAATACAGAAAATGGAGAAAATTCTTTTTGAGTGCCATGATTTACTGAAGCAACAGGACTACACAAGTAACATTGAGCGTTTGCCGGAAGTGCTCGACTACTTTGGAAAAAATGGATTTTATTCTCATTTTCCATTGTATTTCATTGCAATAGATTTGTATAAACGCGCTCTGGTAAAAAGCGTTAATTAACAGTTTTGATTCACAATTTTACATATTTATACTCATACTTATAAATTAAGTTATTATTGTTCTTTATGTTTTAATATAATTACTGTAATCTCATCGTCATCTGCATTCTACATCTATAAAAATGGAATAAAAGTTTCAAAATAATAATACAAAAAATGCGAGAAATGAATGACTTTATTTTAGTGCATGAGAAACAGCAAAGCTGCTTTTTTCTTGGTGCCCCAAGAGCTGCTCTTGCCATTGGCAGTTTGGCACAATTGTGGCCATTGTATACATACACAACACATACACTGTCAGCCGGTCGGTCGGTGTAGCATGGTCTGACTGACTAGACTACGGAAGTCATTTTATGATCTCCAATCGTTATTTATAAAGTTTAAACACTCTTTACAGTTATATGATTATCTAAAGTGTTGACCAGTTAACGTATAATTCACAAAACAGACTGCGAGAGAAATGGCACTGATGTTGGGGAAGTCTGCATTTTCAGGTAACAAAATTAATGTTTTTATTACGACTTTTTAAGGGCTCTTGCTCTTTGTGCATGGCTAAATATAAAATGAACACAGTAGTCCTATTTAATCTATTATTAATCTTTACAATTATATAACCAATAATGGAAAAAGAGCATTTTCATGTTAAATTGTTTACTTTCACAGAGTTCGTACTTATCGTTAGTTTGCCAATCTGACTATAGTAAATTGTTTTGTAACAGGGGAGTTGTGTTCCAAGACTTGGAGTGTACTAGTGCAGCAGCTGCGATATGGAAATAGGGTCAAACTAAAGAGACCTCTGCCACCTCACTATAATAAGGCAAGAATGTTAGGGGTTTGTAGACCCGTTTACCCACCTCAGCCAAAAAACTGTGCTTATGATGCAGTCATTGATATGGAAAGAAATAGGAAGGAAAACCCTGTAGAGGTGAGGAAACAGAATTAAATTAAAGCTGTTGTTTAATGAAACAGTTAATATACAATTATACAATATTATGGTAAAGAAACAACATGTAAATGAAACATGAGTGTGATTTTTATGTATATTTGCGGTATTGTTTTAATGGACACCTACAACTCTATTAAATTGTGTTCTAGGATAATCCCTACGCAGTGTTCTTAGCAGGAAAGATGCGTCGAATGTTGTCCAGTCATCCATTAGTGTGCGTTTTTCACTACAACTGCTATTCCCAACATGACTTAATAAACGTAAGCTTCTTCGTCCTTAATAAACGTCTTTTGTTTTTTAATTTGTCTGTGTGATCTGTGATATGAGTGATCAAAAATATCGAAAAAAGGATAATAAATTGGTCGAAACTTGTTTTCTGGTTTCAGATTCGGGGTCAGCTTTTTGACATGAAGTTTCACATGGACATCCAACAGGATCTTACCAATAAAAACGTAATAAGAATGGCTCTACAGGGGACTAAATGGGCTCCCCTCATCAAGTTTTTTGAAGCAAGGACGATGATGGGATTTTGTGCTGAAGCTGACATAACAAAACTTATGAAGGCCTTAAAGAAAATGCCCCAGTTTGTTCTGATGGCTGCTGTAGTTCAAGACCGCATTTTGCACAGAGATGCGTTGGAAGCTTTGGAAAGATTGAAAGACATTACAAATGTTAGGGCTCAACTTTGCTCAACATTAGTAAACCCGTCTCTCACAATGTCTCATAATTTAATGACAAATCTTACAACTCTTAGTACCACTTTGGACACCTATTCGAAACAAAACGAGGATACAAGCTCCAGCAGTAGTAGTAGTAGCAGTGATAGTGAGGGTAGTAGTTCTGATTCTGACAGTGACGAGACTTCTACAAAGCCAAAAGCTGATTAGTCGCTTTTAAATTTTTAGTAGAGAAGCCTTAATAAATAGTAATAAAATATTGAGATAATTAAGTTATAATAGTAGGAAATGTTTTTGAACAGTTGTCTATTTTCCACCTTGTGGCACATTGAGAATAATTGCGGCATGCTTGAACGAACTTCTAATGTGCCCTTTCTCTAAAGTTTACTTGTTTCAGAGCATAATATGTCTAAAAGAATATTTCTAATGATGAAACATGCATTTTTTGTAAGTCCAGTGTTAGACTGAAATAGCCATTGTCTTACTAAATATCCTCTTTATTAAAGTATCAATAAAGATTCTGTAGTTTATACCTATTATAATCATAGTTCTGAAGTTTGATGTCCTTTGGTGTAACATGAACCCATGTGGAGTAATCAATTTAAATCATCATAATTCCAAGCGTTTTTGTTCTATTTCTAGCCATATTTGGCAGTGAGATCAGACAAGATGTGATGCTATAAAAGAAGCAGACAAGTTCCTCATCTCCACAGACTACAAATTATTACGTAACAAAAGTCCTTCACTCCTTTATACCTACGTATACCCTTCCCACTCCCAGTATTACGCCTCACCAACTACAACTTCGCATAAAAATTTTGTTATATGCTCACAAAAACCACCCACTCAGCATAGTAAAATAGTAAATAACGTAACAAGTGACTGATTCTGGTCTCAGCTTGTGTTCTGGCTGTCTGCAAGTAAAACAATTTTCCAACGGAAGCTTAGTAGTCAGTACTCAGTAGCATGCTTAATCCTGGAAAAGGCTCGCCATTCGCAAGAACTCGCCATGGATTCGGCTTTCTCCAACTTTCTTCCAATACAGGAAACGAAACCAGTCAAAACCTATTTTTTGCTACTGCATCGCCCACTTCTCATAGTACAGTAGTAGCCTTCAACTGAATTTTTGCTTAGTCTGCCATTGGCATTGTAACATTTGAGACTGTTGGCTCCACTCGTAGCTCATCGCTGTAAACAAATACAACCCAAATATAAGAATGGAAGAGTGAAAGTAGCCATTTAAAGTCCATCTATACCTAAATATGCTGGTCAATAATGCTGTATATAGGCTGGTAAATAGCAGTTTTCGTGTTATTGCAATATTTTTTGCGCAATTATCTCCTTTTTATTGATTTAAAGAAAATTTAGATTTTATGCTAGGGTAATCGGAGAATTAAGCATTTATGCAAAAAAAAAATTCTTTCTCATTGATAGATAATATAATCTTTGGATGGGTAACGCTGAGCTTGTGAGTGAGCAATCATGCGATTAGAAAAATGGCCGACGATTAACAGACCTCTGCAACTGGAAAAAAGTAATAATGGCAGAGGATTGCGAAAAGTCCGAAGTTTTTGGAGCAATGGATTTAGTGCATCCATCATTTTACATGATAAGGTTTTGCGACCTGGAAGAAAGTTACAAGGGAAAGTAGTCATTCACAGTAAGGCTTTGGTGACATTTTCTGGTAAGTTGCGTAATACAATAGTTCCTAAGGCCTACGAATTCATTTGGACGCCCAGTGCACACTGTTTCTTGAGAAAGGAGGGGAGCTTATTACCAAGCGGTTTAGCATTCTTCAGACTGATGTTAATAACGCACAAAATATTAACTCAAATAATGCCAAACGTAGCTCAAGCGGTTCGGCAATCCAATGCGATGCAGTTGAGTCCCTTTCAAATTCGAAAGGTAATTTTCCAGAGTACATTTTCTATAGAGTTAATTTTGTGAAATAATTGAGCTTAACATGTAATATTTGATTCCTTAGATGTCTATGCACTAATTCCGGACATTAACTCCGTAGTAGACGCCAGTACATTCCCGTTTAGCTTAGAGATTCCTGGTGAAAAATGTTTCCCGTGTCCGTTCAACAATACAATGGGAACGTTGGTGTACAAGCTGAGCGCACATCTCTGTTCACAGGACCTACGGTATGCCCAAATTTCAGAAGAAACTTTGGATTTTAAAGGATACCTCAACTTATCTAACAATCTGGGAGAAACATCAAAAATAATTTTTCTGGAGAAGCCACTTGCGCAACCAGAGTTTGAGGGCGTAAGTGCCAATTTCAAAGTTGAATCATCCGGGTTTTTGCCAGAAGAAGCTGTACATTTTACACTGAGAATACGGAATCCGATGCAAATGTCTTTGCAAATGAGGGTATTTATCGCACAAAGGGTAACTTATAGTATTGGAGAGAAGTGTTTGAAAAAGGTTACCAGCACTGTGGTTCGATGTGAACGGGCAGAGGTGACTTTCTCCTCTGATGAGGGGAAGGAGATTGTATGGCGAGGAGCACTTATCATTCCTAAAGGGGCGATCCCCTCTTTTTCTAGTCCAACTACGTACCCTGGGTATGGAGTCGTCTACTCTATTCAGGTAACTTACAATAGTTGCAAAATTGCAATTATAGTGCATCTCTACTCTTGGTAAAGATTAATCTTTTGTAACTAAAAATTACATCCTTTTGCAGTTTAAGGTCGAAGGATTAGAACACGACTGGTCAGTTAAAGGATCCGCACCTCTCTACATTGGCAGCTGTCGCAATGGGCACTACGGCAGGCTTATTACTGGTTAGATTAGTAAATATTCATGATCATCATCATCACAAAATCACAATCATTTCACCAAGCCGTCGATTTCAGCCAACTGTAACCGTCATCTATATCATAGATCTTAGAAAAATTCGCATTTTATGAACTGACGCTGCAAACTGAAATATCTTATTGTATTCATGCTGCATCCAATTAATTGCAATGCCAAAATAAGGAATCAATAAGTAATAATTTATCAAA
>JAHZND010004362.1:0-19002 GCA_027744115.1 Acrocyrtus sp. NNG-2020 | reverse complement strand
GATCATGCAAATGATTTTGTTTCATAAAAATAAAAGCAGGTAGGATTCTGCTTTTGAGGGTCAGCTATGCAACACCATACAAAAATGATGCCGTTGCATATAAATTCGGCTAAAAATGATTCCTGTTTTAGTGTTTTGGGATTTTATGCAACAGTGTGTCTCAAAACATAGGAATCATTTTTACACCACTCTCGCGTTTTTTCGTTCAAATCCTTGCCGGATTGCTGCATGCTCGGAGGGAATCCTCACGAAGAAATGAAGCTACTATTAGCCAAAAACGACTAGCTGTTAATTGTAAATAGATTTGTAAATACTGAAATCAAATTACAGGATTACTTTTAGCATCAAGTTGTAACAGCTGCTAACCCAGTAAACATGTCAAAGTCAACAACATTCCACTTAGGATTTTAAATGGCCTTTTTCACCATGCATCATATATCGTTTCTGAACACACGTTAAACTAGTATGCAGTATTTACATTACTACTGACCGAGGTAATTTTATCATCTTTCATTTTTAGCATTTTTCACCTTTTATATCTTTGCGTTTGAAATACAGTACCGCACTGTAGCACGAAAAATATCTATCGTCTGGGCAGAAATTTTTGTAGGTAATTATTACAACATAGCATCTTAATAGAGTTAGTGATTATCCAAGACATAGAATACAGAAGATACCGACATAACGAATTTTTATCCAATCGCAGAGTCAGATGCTAGCTCCTACGTCATCCGGGGACAAAACGAATGTAAACAAGCCAAACTCTTATTCACTTCTATGCAAACTGCAGTGACTTTCGAATCAATAAAAATGGTAAAATTGAGAGTTTTCAAGTTGAATTTTTTGCAAAACGGATTCACTGAAATAAACTGTCTACAATATAATTTTTATTTTCCATGAATGACTCCAAAAAAATTTACCATTTTTTGACAGGATAGAGTACCTATGCGCACTTGCGCTTTTCAGTTTTGCAACTTGGACTTTGGGTAAATAGCTATGTCGCTACCTTCTGTATTTGATATGCCTTTGTGATTATCATGGTTTACGATTGTTATTAAGCATTAAACAGACAGCTAATAAATCGGTAAACCGAAACGCTATATAATATACCGAGTTGTTAAAGACGAATTAGACACTCCCAGACGACAGATATTATAATCCCGAAATATCTGTACACAATCTGACTTCTGACGGCAATTCGACTAGAACAAAAACATAATAACCAGAAGGGATCTCAAATTTATTTTAAACAGATATCTTGACGCCATCTCACGAAATTTAGAGTGGCCAGTTTAAATTGGCAATTGCCTTGTGCGTGACCAACAACCAAAGCAGTTCGCACATCCACATACATGATAGCGCTGGGTCACGTTGGTTCAAAATAGGACGTTTTTGAGGCCGTTACAATAAATGTGCAGACTATTTTCAATATTTGTCTTTAACAACTAATAAATATTTAATTACGTGACGTGGCAGAAAGAAAAAAAACTGGTTTTAATAATTAAAGCCAGACTGATGCTATTTAGGATTAGATGACATCAAAGTGGATATTTTGTCATTTTGGGCGTGTGTTTGCTTATTTTCATCCTTCGTATTATTTGCTCAAATCACTAATTCCCATCCAGACGCAGAACCATACACTCCATCAATCTTTTGGCATGTGATGTGATTAGCAGAGTCCTGCCTTGATCTAAATGCGGAACGTAGTCAAAACACTGTTTCTGTTTTTCATTTTGACTTTAACTAGTCCCGTCAGCGTGTGTGTCGTTAAGTCGTTATATATTTGCTTACAGCTACGCTATAATAAAAGCTGCAGCAGCAGTGTTTTAAGATTCAGGAAAACAATATCAAGGTCGCTGCCTTTCTTGCTGTCATTCTCTGCATCTTTACAGTTAATTTATCACAACGAGCCATATTATACATGATCAGTTTAGGTAGCGTCATAAAACAAGTAAGTGGGGAAAGTGTCTCACTTTTAGTAAGTACAACACTCTCGCTGTGCTCTTGACTGAATGCTTAGGAAAGATATCAGAAGTTCTTAGGAACATACATGCAGCCAAACGGCCAGACGCATTTGTTCGTCTTTGATTTCAAGATCCTTGTAATTAAAATTAAAAGGATTTTTCGCTTTATTAATAGCTTATCTAGCACCCTAAATTTTATTGCATTAAACATCAATTAAGCAATGTGCAAATTTTTTTCGAGAAAAGCTGAATCAGGTAAAAAGATGCTGAAATAACATATCTCCGCCTTAAAAGTATCTGGATATAGCTGAAGTTTTCTTATTTTAAATGAAAGGGGAATCAAGTGAGTCGGACGTTTTGGGCAAGACACTCCACATGTCTGTTCTCACAAAACCGTTACTAATACTACTGCTAACGCTATTCCTGTTTAGCCATATAGCATACCTGAACCTGTGAATTCCTCATAATTTGTATCTGTAAAATACAAATATGTCCATATTATCTAGCTCCAGGAAGCATATACATACGTGTAGAAAATGAAAGAGATGACATGAAAAATCTACTACACAATTTAGCTAAACAATTATTTTAAATAGTTCAAAACAAATTAATACCTAAGTAAAACAATTGATTAAAACGACTGCTTATGTTTAATATGTACTACGTACTAATTTGCCAGACATCTGCTGCCTTATCGTATTTATATGTTACTATGTATTGTACACTTGAATCAACTTCTCATCAATTCTATAACTTCTGCAGATCTTTGCAAACTTTCATCACATTAATTATATACTTTTTAGCATCCCTCCATTTCTAAATAACCCTTTCCTTTGGTTTTACTGGACATTTTAGTGTATTAAAGAAGTGTATCACAAACTATTTCAAAAAAATTTGAAATAGACCCGGACTATAGGAAGTCCTCGGTGGGCAGTCTTTCAATCTTTCCCATATAATATGTTTTGATCAAATCAAGGCTATTGAATAGAAAATAAGCGAAAAACAAGCATTTACAGGGTTATCGAGAAAATTGCTATTTTGTTTGGTATTCAGATTGACATGAGAGGGCGCCAAAAGTTTTGTTAAAAAATCGAAAAATTGAACCTTGTAAATCTCTCGCTATCACTATTGTTTTCAATTCAATAACATCTGATCAAAATAAAGTTGCGCTTTCTGAAGAACTTCATATCACGTCTCATTCATAACATTTTGTAGAACAATGAGGCGTTTGCTATGGGCGATTTCAGCAGCAGTTCGCTCTAGTCCGTTGTTCTCTTCCAAATCTTTGAAGCTAATGTAGAATCTCTGTTTGCAGCAGTGCTTCACGTTAAGACTGCATTCCAAAGCGCGTCGCCGGCTTCTCTTGACGTTGGGCGTGGACTCTATCTCTAGTACTAAAAAGGGCATCTCCGTGAAGTTGTCTACTTTGCTGACAGGATCGCCTTGATTAAAAGTTAAGGCCCGGGAGGAAGATGAGTCAACGCGGTTTCCATTGCCGTTATTGCTCTCTCGGTGTCCGGTGCCTTGGTTCTCAGGAAGCAAAGAGGGCACAGCTTCAGTTTTCGAGCCAGGAGTCGAGTCCCAGTAGCTGCTGCCGTTCTGGTTCTGACGTTTCCGTTCATTGTTGCTATTGGAACGGCGAGAGCTGAAGTGGTCTTCACTGTTCTCAATAACTACACCCTCATCATTGTCACTATCAGAAGGGGCTGAAATCATACCAGTAGGCTCCCGGCTAAATATGATAGGTTGAATGCAGTAGCCGCAACCCGAGCAGTCTACCAAAAGTGTGAGCTTGTCTCGATGATTATGGTGACGATTAGCATGTCGAATCCTGTGCCGGCTTTGTTTTCCATACCATTTTTGAACAACACTTGAGACATCCAATTTCTGCCAACCCAAAGAGTCCAGCGATATGTTTCGTTTGACAACCAGCGCCGAATCCTACACACCCAAACAAAAGCCTCATGTTATCATTACCAACTTTTATCGCTCCCTACTCGTTAGTCAAACCTGTTTTCAAATTAAATTCAAGATTCCAAGCACACTGTGCGCAGACAGACGCCATACACTGGGAGTTTAAGCTTCATGGCTGCCAATGTAGTAATTTTCTCTAACATACGTAGCACACAAATGTGTTAATAATAATAAGTGAAATGCGTTTTGTACTGATTATGAATACATAATAATGTCATCCGTGAACTGTCGTATCGCCCTGCGAAAAGCTTTTGGATGCACATAAATACGTATGCAAAAATTAAGACAAGACAAAAAGACTCTGATATGTACGATTATGCTTCTTTTCTATGCTGGCTACATGCCCATATAAATTTTTAGTTCTTCAATATTACTGCAAAAATATCTCTTCATCTCTTCCCTCCTTTTTAAAAAGACCAGTTTGCCAACTTCCTCAAAAAAAATGTATAGCCTTTTAAATTGTGGCACAGTAAATTATAATGGACACCGTAAATTCAATCAGTTTTATGAGAACGAAAACGTTTAATAACTTGCCTAATTTTCTGCTTTAGAAAAGGGTTTTTGTATCAAATAATTTAGGGAAATTAAGGGGATTAGTTCATGGTATACATACATAAAAAATGATCTCAAGCTTGCCTTTTCCCCAACATAGGAATACTAGAGATCCTTATATTCCAATGCTCTTTGCAAATCTCATTCATGAGCTAAATAAGAATATCATATTTCATATCACCTATCATAGTGAGATCTTAACAGGAAGCCCTTTCGTCAATTATTTTGAAAATATGTATAAACCCTTTTTGAAGACATTTCTACCTTCTACGAAAGCTATTAGTTTCACTCACGGTTTCATTGAGATGAAGTGTTTGCTGAGCCTGGGATGAGTGGCTCGTGAAATTCCCGTGAACTTGGAAGACATAAATTGTGATTCGGTTTGGGGCAAATAAATGACCAAAGTGCCGTCCAATCGATGACCTGTAATCCAGCTTTACCCAAAGATGTGCTTTCTTCACTTTCACGCCAACCCCGAATGCTTGACTACCAGCATAAGAAAATGTAAGCAAGTGATGTCCATTTAACAGGGGCCCTGCAAATTAAATAACCAATAGGGTTTATGATCGTAAATATAATACCTGTACACAATAAAAATCACATAGATGACTTAATCTTGGAATCCTGTGCATAGATTTTGCAATTTACGAGGAAATTGGATCAGTAGACGAATGATGAAAAGTTTAAATTTATTAATAAGACGATCAGTTACAGCCTATAATATGCAATATTTGTGTCGTGTATGTTCTATTAAAACTTTTTCCTAACAATTTTCACTATACGGAAATTATGGAAAGAGGAACAATAACTTTTGCAGCTTTACTCAATTCGTAAGCATTATTTATATGTGCTCATCATCATACATCATCATTATTATTATTATTAGCAAAATATACATAAGGTTATTTGAAACTTATCCTATGCACTTCCTCTGCTTTAGTTCCGGCAGTCCAGAGACTCAACGTTCTCAAGTAGTTTGACACTCTATCATTTCAGAGAATCAAATGTTCTTTAAATTAAACGACCAATTAACAGCATAGCTAGCAGATTTACTCTTTCAAATTATTGCACCTGGGTCATATAAATTAATTTAGAATGTACATAAAAAGTAATCACCTGTACGAATAGGAAAGGATATGTGACAGGTGTAGACTAAACGACTTGCCTGTTAGGCCACAAGAAATGAAAATCAAAAATAAAGTCGCTTGAGAATAAAAAAAAGTGCAAAAAGGCGATAGAGCAATAAAGTATAATTTAGTAGCACAATAATCATACTTGCCGTGCGCCTGGTAATGTGTCGTGCAAAGACTCAAAAAGTTTTTTCTCTGCTTCTATGACTGACCAACCCTATAGTAGTCTAGACATTTAGTATACCTAGTGAAAGAAGATAGTGTGTTTAAAGAACAATATAAGGAGATAAAAAAATCGAACTGGTTTCTTAAAAATCAGAAGAATACAGGCCACTAGCAGCTTTAATAAAAGGTGCATATACCTACGTACATTTATTTCATTACTCATTACTTATGCATGCATGCATGCATACACACAAACCATCTTATGAAATAGCTAGTTTACATCTTCACTATTTCAAAAGTCACTGCCTCAATAGACACATAAACTAAATAAGGAGAGAGAAAAGGTACAAAATTTACACATATAATTTTTTACATATGAAATTGTACAAAATTTTATAAAAAATTGCCCATCAAGTAATAAAATACACTTTTAATACGAAGGGTAAAAAGCCCGATGGACAGGCTGCTCAGAAACTGTCGACATTTAGACCATCCAACCGACGCCTGGCTGGCTGCTGGTACGGAGGACTTGGATACAACCTTAGGAATTGTTACTGGTTTGCCTGCGTTTAAAAACATCCACTATACATAATAAATTTTCAATGTAGTCACAATTTGCTCGCATTAGCTTTTACGATTTCTGTTTAAAAAGAAAAGATTATGTGCCTATATGACATTTTAAGTACTATTGCATTAAGCTTAGTGCCGAGAACTTGCACGATGTATGTAGGTATGTAATACGACTGCAGAAAATTTGAATTTTAAATTCATCTTGATCCAACCCATTTTAACCTGGCATAATATGGGCAATGATGGCTATCAGCCATCAGATATTTCTCCTCCACAACTCCAAAGAAAATGCAATGGATAAATGAATTATAATAATTTAGGTAAGTTAAATGCCTAATTGATAAAGTACTTATTCCAGTGTATATAACGTAATCGAACCTTCATATACAAGCTGCAATTGAAATAATCTATTCTATAAACTTTTCACTACAGCATTAACAACAACTAGAATGTTCTTAACTACATAAAGACTGGCAATTCTTGCATATGCAATTTAAGCTAGGAAAGTGCATTAGTGCATGCATGTCTACAATTTTTCTATAAAGCAATTCAAATTATGAGTCACTGTCATTAGCTTGGGCAAATGAATAAGCTCAGAGGTATAGGATGACGTTGTAGACAGCGTGTAGCCATTGTGCTGACGTACCAGCAATGTGTGCAATTACAGCAATTACAACAAAAAACACGTAACCATTTGCATATTTTATTTTCTGGCTGCACTCCCTTTTCTTCATATAGCAAAATTAGGACAATGTTTCTGGTTGGATGTCAGGACCAAACAGCAAAAAGGAAATACATAAATATAAATGCCCGATTATTTTCGTCTAATCATACAGTTTCGACTAATTCTTGCTTCTATGAACAAATTTGGCCGTCTCACCGCTATTATTATATTTGGTGTTATGTCCAACAAAGGCTGGCTAGACTGTTCCAGCGCGCTAATAAGAATTGAGGGCAATTTCCAATAATTTCATGTCACTGCAATTGGTGCAGTGCTTTAAAATTGAAATGGCCCTTTGTACGGCATAGAACCGTGATGTTAATGTGAGTGCCTTATTGACTTGATAGATAACGAGAAAATATAACTCGAATGATGAAGACATATATGAAATAAAGGCCTCCCTTGATATATGCTATGCAATAAATTCTATGAATTATCAATAATAATTAACAATAATTAGGCAGGCGTTTTCACCTCTTTCTGAATCAAAAGAATATAAGAGTCGTGGCGTGTGACCCTTTCACTCAGATTAGTATCCACCAGCTAGATAAGGAGTGTTTCTCCTAATCTAGCAATTTTTTTTTTAATCTTTGAGTTTTTCTCGGCACATAACTCAAAAAGCATATCATCTTGCTTTTGGCCAATGCTTACACGTGCGTCAAGACGCAAGAGTATGCAAATCCGTATTGAGCTGCAGGAGAACATGGAACACGTTTTCAACGCTTTAAATGTAGAATACATCATTGCAAATGTAGCCAACTTGTTCTTAATTGCAGCAAGCTTTGAAAATATAAAAGAAACCCGTTGTGGGAGTCAGTAAAGTTTGCACCAGGCGTAGTGTGATGACGGTCTATGGTCTAAATTGCAAAATAATGATTGTCCCTTTCAGGTTTCAGGTACTTGATCACATGTGAGCTCTTTAATTTTCGTCCACGTGCAGTTTCGTTTAACAGATTTTATAAATTACATGGACAAAGAAATATACACAATATTGTGATACTGATATGATAAAAAAAATCACGATATCCAACAGTATGTATTATCCCAATTATGGATTACTTACTTTAAAACATTGTCGTCGAGAAAAAAATCCATTTTGGCGCGAGAATTTCAAAATCGGCTCAAAATTGCAAATGCATTTCATGGCGCATCGACGGGTGAGAGGCAGAAGTTTAAAAGAGTATTAGGTACGTTACGTGCTTGTTACATACTGATGGATTTTAAAATACAAGCACCAGTGGCATCATTTTAAAACCGTCTTGAACAGTTTATTAGAGCCTTATTTGTCTGAAAGACTGCCTCAAAGACGGTAGAGCATGCCCGTGATTAAATGCAGACACTATTTTCAGACATTCATAATAGATTAACAATGTATAAGGTCATCGTCGTATAACCTAGAAGACTTTTAATATTATTATTTGCTGCCTTTACAGAAATGTTTTAACTTGATTGGGCTAGAAATCCACTTGCGGCTATACCAGTACCGAATATAACACATTTCATTGTTCACTTATGGTTATCATGTGGTTATCATGTTTACTTTTTATGGCTAAGCAGACTGCAGTGCAGTTTTGTTGTCGTGCAGGTATACAAAGGAGCTACAGATTTGATTTGGCGAGAATGATAGAGGATTGAGATTTGGGGGTATTGGGAGAGGGCTGAGATGAGAGGAAACTAATACAATCGTACAGGCAGACAGTGTTAAAAAGGAAAAGTAATAAAGGGATGCAACATGAATAATAAAAGTCAGTATGAGATGTGATCCGAGAGGCATCAGGATCACCCATACACGAGAGGGGGAGAAAAACCTCACGACTGTAACAATACCGCATGTCGTACCATAACCAAAGAGCTAGCTTGCCATTACGAAGGAGCATGGTAAAAAATTTGCATTGCACTTTACTCTTTTCTTTATTATAGCAACGTGATTGAGTGCCGCATCCCAGCAGCATATCACAGCAATAAATTGACGTTGCTACTTGGTGCATGCAGTAACGTAATGATCTAAACCCCTTAAATGGACAACAGTAAGGACATGAGAGGGGGAGAGCGAGAAAGAAATAGAGATAAAAAGTTATCAAAAGACCTTTTAAGCAGCAGACTTGCCTTTATCAGGGAAAGAAATGATTTCCGAAGTTTTGGCATAATTGGCCACGCCTGTCTCCTCGTCCAAGATAATGGTGCTATTATTGGCAGAACTACTCTGACTGGGAACGTGGCGCTGCTGCTCATTGTTCCCTGCGGCAGCAGCGGGAGTGGTGTCTGCTGAGGATGGCGGCGACAAAGACAAGTCATGGTGTTCGTTGAGGTTCTCAGTCCGTCTCAAGGTTTCCAGAACGAGGTCTTTTGGGAGAAAAAGTATACAACGCAAAATAACAATAATTACATCTGAACCAGGACTGGTCAAGTCATTGGTTTCATGGAGTCATTGGAGTCCAATTACTCGTAATGAAAACAAATAAAAACGAATCTTTCTAACCTTTTGAGATCTTGTGAACCATGCCATGCGGCTTCTCACTGAGACCAAGTCGCTGAAGAATTTGCACTTTGATGAACTCTCGGCGAAGAGAATCCTCGTTACTAGTTGCTGGAGATCCTGCAAGACTACTGCTGTCACTTCCTTTTGCTCCCGAGGGAGAACTGCTCGTCGACGTGCTGAACTCATGACTATTGCTATGAACGTTCCACCTACCGCTATTGCTAGGACTTACATCACTACCACTAGCTCTTCCCAATTGCAACCCTGCTCCCGCCAGCAGGAAATACACCAACGGCAAATAATAGAGCAATAAAAATGTTACTTCGTATTTGTGACCATGTAACATTATTGTCCCTTGGTGAACCGTCAAGGTTGTTCGGCTTTATGATCATGAGGTAGGACTCACTCTCTTAAATGTCCACCTGAGAAAGTTGTCGGTGAATGAAAGACTTCCAAACAGCGGTCAGCAGAAAGGGAAGGAGTAGGGTAATCCTGTGAACGAGCACTATATCTCGTCGGCAATGAGATACAATTATTCAGTGAATATTTTTCACTTCACCTAAGCGTATTATAGAGGTATTGTAACCGAGTACTGCGTGTGTCACAGTAGTTCTTTGCACTACTTCCGCAAATGTTTGAACAGTTTCATGGAATTTTACCCTTTTTAACTCACTCTCGATATTTGATCATTTGTGGGCACGCATGAACGACTCCAGTTTCACTCATTCACTCGCCACTTAATTATAGCCACTCTTCTGAATGAACTTTTCTTTAATGAGAAAATTAGTCAGGTATCCTACACGGAGTCAATGCTCACAGTTCTTAACAGCCAGCAACTAGTAATGGACAATGGGAGGAAAAGACAAGCAGTCGTAGACATACGGCCTCCGTCATAATAATTTCTTTATTCTAGCATTTAGGTATGTATGAATCTACAGGTCCATCCTTTTCACAGTTCCGACGTAGTAACTGCAGACTTTCAGACTGACCGATGAGTAACTATGACAGAAGACCAATGACAAAGACCCTGGCCAATTTATTATGCATTCATAGATGACTCTTTTCAATATATATGCATTATATTTTGCATGCCCACTGCAGCAGCGCACTGAATGAATCATTAGCTTGAGTGTTCAAGATTCATTGTTTTTAGATGAGCAACAGTATGTATCCCCTCAGTTTCATTACTCTTTGTGCCAGAGTCGCGATCACAAAAGTCTATGCATGCTAATGCTTGCAGGAGGACGAGGACCGAAAAGCAAGTTGACCAAAAAATCCAACAAAGAATTGTGGCTTCCCTTTTCTCCTTTTTTCTTCTCGTTTTCTGTAGCGGACATCAGACAGAGACAACACAAAACACTCACACACAGACACAATGCCGTTCCTTCAAAAGATTAAAACATCCACATCGCCTGCTAAACTTAAAACTGGCCATAATCTTAGGTATATATGCACCAATGCAATATGCGCTGTGTGATATCGGCCTTAGCTTGACTGAGGTTCTGCACAGTGATTTTCTAAGAAAGAAAATTGTACCGTCCTCACTGCTGTCCTTTCGAAGATAAACTGCAAACTGTGGATAATCGATAGAAAGTATTCCTTTTATTGACAGGCGGACGGGCCCAAAATTAAAAATTGAATACGAATGCTGTGTCTAGCGAACAGTCACTTCTGGTAGTCCTAGTCTTAGGCGTGTTAAAACGGCAAGAGCGCATTCAAACAATTATTTAAAATGCTGTTTGAAATTGATAGATTTTGTCTAACGGAATTGCCGTGCTGCTGACATTTTGCCTCTCTGCTCTGATTCATCATGTGCCGAAAGAGTTAATTGAAATCAGCATTTAAATACGAGTGGTTCAGCAAAGGGAATACTGCAGGCAGAGGGTCGTTTGCTCAGTGTGAACCACTTCTTCAGGTGTTTGTACTTATGAGAGTGTATCAGTTCAGCTTGATTAAATGCTTCTTTTTTGGTCTTCTTGCTCGTAGGGCAGCCGAGTTGAAATGAAGATGTGTGTGGCACAATGGGACGGCAAAAAGGAGCAGCAGGTTTGTCTGTCAGAAAGAGGGTGTGTGTTGTTGCGTGTGTGCTTGCTGGCTTTTGACTGAGTTGTTGATGATCTTGCTCTTGCTCATCGTCTACCTAGAAGAAGAACAAATCCCTTGATGTTTATATCGCGAGCAGACTGAAGACTACTTTCTTCTTGCTGCTCTTCTCTTTTGTTTCCTTAAGCAACAAGAAAAAGTCGCTTTATTATCCTCCTGTGGTGTCTGCTCTGCTTGGCTCTTTTGCTAGATACTGTTATTTAACGACGGTGTGATGATATGGAGATGATAAAGATATGAGAAGAAAGAGTGCGGTCCGAGTCGGTGGTTTTTGTAAAATAATCCAATAACCGAATTTTTACTTCTTAGTTAAAGCGTCCCACATGTCCATTGTAGTCTCGCAACTGCTGCCTAAATGTTCTTTTCATAATCTGCACAAAGCACTTTTTCACTCTTTTTAGCTCGTGTCATCCACATTGGCTCCTCCTTCACCATTGCTCTGACAATTTACAAACTTGTCTCGTGTTCAGAAAAAATCTAGCAGAAGTCTACTTTGGCCCTATGATGGACAATCAAAGTTAGCTAATAGCATATTCATGAATGCTTTTGATAGCTCTGCTCTTTTAGCATTCATGTTTTCATTATGGTAGGAGAGACGATCTGTGTGGAGTCGAGCAGCAAACTCGGCTCGCCTGCTGTGCTTAAAGTACTGCAGTATGGGGGCTTATCTAGATGATTGCAAACAACTATACATATATATAGATAATCACTTCCATTGTTATTGCTGAAACCTTTTATTCTATTTATATGTTTATGCCCAGAGATCACCCCCAATTTATGACCATTACCACATACGACGAACAGCATAAGCTTAAAGAATTGGCCGTCACATCACTTCACGAGTGATTAAAGCGCATAAACTGCAAGCGCTTCTCTCACATTCGCAGCCGGTATTCACTATCTACCAAAAGAAAAAATCAATACGAACTGCTTCATGCTATATTATTACCTAAGTAGTAAGTATGCACTCTACTGTCTACTTTGCTCTGCTCAAATCGTGATGCTTCAGTGGACGACATAATTTTTTTCAACTTGTTTTGCCGTCTATTTTTTGCTCGAAATGATTAGCATTATCTCTGAAAGTTATTTTCACTTAGACACCCCGAAACTCGATCTCTTCTGCACTACTCTTGGTTCCATTGGGACTTCTGTTAAGGTGTGAAATGGAGAATTACTAATTCAAAACCCTTCTGCTATAATATCGTATTTATTATTTTATTCTTGCGTACCAAAGTGAATTGCAATTACAGTGTAATATCAAGGCTTCATTTGATGTGAAAACCGGCTCATTTATTATTATGTGCATGAGGGAATTACATTCTCTTCTGAGTTCGGAATTCGGACCTACACAATGCAATCTAATGCGCCCATCACACTTACCACCACCGGTAACAGTTGTAAACAGATCCGACTATCCCAATAAATTTGTCAGAAGAACGTGACAGGAGACTGCAATTTGACTAAGAGCAATGGTTCGCATCACTCCTTTCTACGATCTTCCACACTGTACCAACTTTAAATGGTGTGCCATTGAGTAAATGCCTTTAAAGAGGGTTGATGGAATCTCTTTTCAGGGTTGAAATGAGACCTCCCAGAAATGCAAAATCGTACTCAAAAAAGCGAACCTCTTCTTCGATCTGCGATTCTCGATGCCACACAAGAAGGCGCAATCAGAGTTGTATTCACTGCTCGAGAACACTTAAAACATAATTTAGATTCTAGTCTCCTACTTCAAGACAAAAACGTAGTTCACAGACCAACACAAGCAGATTACAAGAGGTCTAAAAAGAAACATGTGCACTATTTTGGAAAACAGTTTTTTACCTTCTGCGCCACTCTCTCCGTCTCACTTTTTCCCGTTTCAGACGGAATGCAACTTCATACGCCACGCTTCTAAATCCCCTTTTCTATTTTTCTAATTGGATTCCAGTTTCTTGTAGAGTAATATGCGTCACGTAACACTTGCACGAGCAGCTCACTTTAGGCGTTAGCTGAACCCCACATCAGGTTTTCTCTTGGTTCTCTTAGCAGCAGAGCTAAAGGGAAACTGGCAAAATGAAGACGATATGACACATGCCACAGTTTGGAGAGAAAAGAATGGTACGGTGCCAACAAAGGAGTGCCCTTTTATTACTGGATTGTTTCACTACCGGCTTTTCTTCTGCTGCATGTTAACATGATTGTTCGTGTAACCTCCCAGCACATAAAAATTGTTCTCGTCTGGCTTTCTCGGTCTCTCTCTCTCCCTTGTCCTGGTCGATCTTTTCCTTATTCAGGAGTGAGCACGAACGGAGCAAAAAAACACACGAAATGACGTGCTTTACACATACGTCTGGTTCCTTTCTTGAAAGTATACATGAAATGCTGGTTTTATATCCATCGCCCCAGATGGACTATAAATATGACGACAATATGGCCATTTCTTGTCTTCTCAGATGGAAAAAATAGAAGAGAGCGGAAAAATCTGCATGAGTACATACTTTCTCATACTTTCTTTGCCGGGCGCCAACAAACAAAAAAAAAATGTTCAACAGAGAGACAGTACTCTGGAAACAAAACAGTTGCATAAAAATAAAGAGAAACACATAGGTATTATATGGATTAGAGATGTCACAGGGAGGGAGACACAGAATAAAATGTGCACGTATTTTACAATTCCACTACTACACGCAGTACGGAGAAATGCTGCTTTAACATAATGTAAAATATATTTCGTACACGAAAGGAAAAGAAAGCTTTAAGTGCTTCAAAACTTCAGAAGACCTAAGTATGTCGGCATTAAGACGATCCTGGCGGGTAAGTTGATGGAAGTTTTGCAAGACGGCTAATGTGTAAATTTTCCTGGTCCAACGACGAAAAGAGAGAATTGCCCTTATTTAAAACCAGACTTTTCTAATCGTTTAATTGTCAACGCATACAGCATACACACGGATGAGCTCGTGTGCAGGAATGTAAAATGCATATTTTTGTGATGCAGCATTAGTGTGGTATGGGATGTGAGCAGAATTGCATGATTCAAGAGCATTAGCCTTCGGCTTGTAAAGCCTGTTTCCTTCTAATATCTGCAAGAGAAAAAAAAGTGCAGACCAAACTTATGTGTATGGGTGTACGAGCACTGCTTCCATTTTCGTCTCTCTCAAAGTCCAAACTGTTTCTGTGCAGCTATTTTAACAGACAGAAAAACTAAGAAAGAAACGTTAAGGAAAATAATTTTGGAGCTGAATCACTTATTCATGGCAATCCTGGCCGGTTTTAAAAGGTATCATTCATTTCCTGCGGATTTCGTGAGCCGGGGAGCCTTTACTTCTTATGGAGATGTAATTTGTAAAGTAATTTGTTGCGTTACAACTGAACAACGAGAATTGTTCACTGATGTATGTTTTTCAATTGTTTTACCATAGTAGTAATTAATTATTAAGTAGTGCAACTTGGAGCTGCCAGTACGTAGACTTTCATTTTATAAATTTCAACCTCTAGCTAAACACAAGCCAAGCAAGGTTTTCACTTGTACTGTGTTACTGTTATGTCAGAGTAAAACAAATAGAGCAGGATCTGATCAGGTTAATAGCAACTGGCAGTACATAGTGCATTTTAGTAGAAAAACCATGCAAAGTCAAAGTCTTTGGAGTTTTGCCCTCAACTTAATCAGTATGAAACACGCACGCTTTTTTTTGGTTCACTGTAATATTCATTTATGCAATTCTCAGAAGCATGTACCAACATCATCTGCAGTAAAAATTGTGCCTACCTACAGAAAAGAAAAGTTTTTCCTTACAGTAAATGCCACTGCTTTGAATAGTCTAAATAGCTTGTCCAGCGAAACTGCAGGGAGGGTTCTTGCTCCAGCTCTAGCCAGTCGGCTGGGCGTCTTTTTTCTACACAGTTTGTAAACAGAATCGATCCCTTTGGCCTAACAGAACCAAAGGAATTACATTGCATGGAAGCATTCCAGCAGCAACTATTTGACATGACACTTTCCATTACGCCTGGAAAAAGCTTTTTGAATTAAACAAGATAGACAGCCAAATGCACTTCCATTTTTAAAAATTTGATCATCAGATTTAACCATTTATAATGTAGACGGGGAGTCCTTCGATACGGACTTGATTTCGATATCATTTTATTACTGCCTTAGAATTTTATTTATAGCTCGCCTCCTAACGATTACATTAAAACGGTTTCTCAGAAAAGAAAGAGGTCCTAAAAGTTTACCTACCTATATATTTCAATATTTTATTGTACTGTAATGCAATATTGGGATCAATTGGTTCCTCAAAGCTAGAATACGTAAGTACTTCCCTTTCACTTGCTTTATTTCATCACACGTGCATATAAATTGCAATCAATCAGTTTTAGTTCATCGATGTCTAGGTATTTATCTAAGAGAAAGGAATTAACATGTGTAAGTGGAGTCAATCCCCTAAAAGCACGTGCCCAAAAAGCATTTCTCAACTTGCCCTAATGTTTTGAAGGCAATAATCGTGCAAAAGCAATTTAGGTAAATGTTTTGTTAAAGGGAACGAGTAAAATTATAGCATATAGCCCTTCCTTCCAGTTCCTTGCATGCACACACTTGGTTTGTTGACCCTAGCAGACGTCTGGGATGGCAGGTCTTGATTTGACTGAAATTTTTCCTTTTAAGATTTAAAGAGTATTCATTTGCGGAGTAGTTGCTGCATTAGACATTATTGCTCCTAGAAGAGCACAAAATAAATGGCTGTAACAAAAAAGAAGACCTCACCAACCTCATAATAAAACATGCTGGTTGTGATTATTAGTAAACCATGCAGCACCCGAAATTTATGAACACAATGGTCGGTTGGCTGTATAGCAAGTGACGTTGACCCAACTTTCTCTTAAGACATTTCACACAAACAAAGTTCAGACTTTGCGTGAGTGCCTCTCCGGATTTTAAATGCACGAACTAATATCCTACCCGCTAGCAGTCGAGTGTTTGCCAATAGTGTGTGTGAGAGGAGTAACATACGGGTTGACGTTGTCGGGAGCAACTTCATTTGTTCTTTGTTCCTCTTCATCTAACAAAGTTTTCTGCAGAAATTATGCTACCATGCAAGAATGTCGAAGAGGGTGAACAACTGGGAAGGAAAAAGTTAGCAGAGCTTTGGGATTGCGTCCACCCGTCACAATTAATATTATGCAATTTAACTTGCTACACGCACGCACATATTAAAGAAAGGCAATTGAAGGAGCAAAAGTGGCACTACAATTCCAATAATGCGTGCATTGCGGTCTGCCGGGCTACAGCTGTATAACATGAGTGGTTATCCTTCTCGCGTAGACCGATGAGTACTACGCAAAGGAAAAAGATCCCAGTGAAACAAATTAGATTTTGCATGGAACTAAAACTCTTCATACTGACAGTTGGTAGTCTGGCCAAAACAGAGCAACCTTTCTATAGATTTTACGTATAGATCCTATATATTCTAGGTATAGATTTTATGTACCTCACTTTACCATTTCATGAGTCGCACCCAAATTAGTCAGGCGTAAAGAAGGCAGAAGAATCATTTAGCATTGTCATAATTGCATAATGAACACATCAAAATGCAGTAATGCATGACCACAAGGAGCCCTAATAGTACTTTATGTGTGGCTGGTTCAACCCTAATTTCTCTTAATTTTCTTACTAAAATGAGTTTTCGACAAAACGAGGTGGTGGCTAAAGGTTTAGCTCACGCAATGTTTTGTGGCACCCGACGTACCCATTTTTCCCATTTTCTACATATGACTAGAGCCAGTTTCTGAGTTGCCAAGAACATGCACGAAATTATGGTTTTAGTAAATTGGATGAACCTGTCTGGGCACACATCGTATACACTTGGGCTCGGAGTACTTTCAAATACTAAACACTAAACGTCTTGAACAGAACTGTTTTTTACACTAACTAATTACTACATACCTAGTAACATTTGCTTTGAAGTAGTCATTTTTGGGAAGAGGAATGCCAGACAAGAATGCAAACACATGTCATCGAAAATGTACTTCGTCTCGGCCTTCCGTTTCATGAAGACAAATTTTTTGTTGTCAGCTATAGCAAAATAGAAAAGTTACCTACTCATTCTGAGAAAACTTTACCAGGAGTTATTTAAAATTATGGCAGTTGTTCGCGATAGAGCTAACATTCTTGTTTGTTTAGATGCTTACATAATTACAAATTCCTCACGTTGCTGTAAATGGTTCATGTACCTTACTGTACTGACAGACAACTTCTGAATTTCCCTATTTCTGTTTATTTGTGCTTGCAGATGCCCTTTTCTCAATAACGATGATAGATACGGCTTTTCTATTTCTACTGTTGGCATCAAAAATTCGCACGGGGTTTTTTGGCGAGTTTGAGGGGAACTAAAGTGGAACCTACACAAACCGAGGGCGTAGATTACGGGCCCGTTGGGGTCCCGTTCCTCGGATGACCCCTTGGTATCTAATACCCGAGAAACCGAAAAAAAATTGCAGTTTTGGACAAATGACGCATTGTGTATGGATAATTTTAACGCGTAAACTATGAATCTGAAGCCGGTCTTGAAAAAATATAACCTTTGACGATTAGTTTGTTCAAAAATAACACTATGACACATGTTTTATACATAAATAAGATGCGTAGATTACGAATCTGAAGTCAGTTTCTTGCGGAAATGTGCCGTCTCTGCAGTGAACATTTACTCACTATTAAATAGCCGCAACAGTAAACTATTATCACTTGCGGAAACAGGGAACATTCAACTACCCGACAGAACTTTTTTTGCTTCAATATTTTTCTGCCAATATGGAAATAGCGGAAGTAAGTACGGTGCAAGCAAAAGGTTACCAGAATTTTCACGAATTTTTTTTTGACTAAATGACTTTTTCATTAATTTTATTTTCTTGTAGGGGAACTTGGTTACCTTCCACGAATGCAGGGAAATCGAACACTTCGAACACGATTCCGAAGTCAGCTCACTGAATGTGAGTAACTGAACCCAATTAGCGCACCCAGCAATAAAAGTTAACGTACGCACGACTTACAGTAAAGTTGAACTGGCTGCTTGTGAAAAGGATTGTGAAAGGAAGGCTTGTGAAAGGAAAAGGAAAAGGAAAATTTTACTGTCTTTTCCTCTGTCCAGTGTAGTAACCAGGCACCTGATAAGTTGCAAACAAAGAAAATTGGAATTTGAATAACAGCAATAGTGCAAAAAAAACTAACGTTAAAGAATTCTATTTTTAGTTTTTTATGTAAAGACTAGTGGCCAAAGTGAAGCCCCACATCGGGGCTTAGGTAGCTAGATTGTACATGGAAAGTTAAGAATGTAAGTAGAAATTAGGCGTAATTCTAACGTAACAACAACG
>JAHZND010004361.1:0-12644 GCA_027744115.1 Acrocyrtus sp. NNG-2020 | reverse complement strand
TATGAATCAAATGATAGAACAACATCCAAAGTACAATAATTATCAGCGAAATTTAAGTTCCACTACTCACTATCACTGAAAAATGCACTTTCCACAGTCACTTTCAACTCCATGTATTTTCCCTATAAACAGACTGATGTTTTCTCACGAAAATTTGAATATTGGGCGGCATGGATTTCACTGATTCCGCTTTCACTGCTGTCGGGAATTTCACTGATTCCGCTTTCACTGCTGTCGGGAATTTCACTGATTCCGCTTTCACTGCTGTCGGGAATTTCACTGGATTTCAGTGTTTCTGTATAGTATTGTACTGAGATAAACTCTGAATTTCTTTCAAACAATTCCAACGGCCGTAAGTCTGCAAAGAATATGCATGTGTATGATATACACCAAAGAATGGTCTTCGTTCTCGTCTTGCTATCACGTAAAAAGAATTGAAGTTGCGCCGTCTACGACAGCCTTACTAAACCACTCACGGGTTGTTTGTATTTTTCAAAGAAAAATACAAACAAATACACTATCTTCTAATTCAAAAGTATTTAATATTGGACGCTTCCTTTCTATTTACTCATGACAGAAGTTGAGCTGAGTGAGGTTACTCATGAAAGGCTCTCCGTGAGTTTCGGACTTGTGGCAACGGCAATGGCAACGACCAAAATCATTATTTGATATATCATACACGTGTATATTCTTTGTTCCCTCCGCAGCTTTGATAGCAATTTCACAGTAGTTTTTGTGCATTGAAGCACATCCCTTGATTCCAGCTCCTCTGACTTTAAGAAATTATATAAATTGTCTCTTGATTGCATCAATTCGGATAATATGATTGGCTCCTTATCATCTATCTGGAAACAAAAGAAAAACACAAAAATATATGCATATGAAATAACAAAAAAGAAATCATGAAGGTGTCATAAGTGTACCTATGTTCTTTATCGTAAAAGAATTAAAAAACAAAGTAAACAAACCTCTTTCTTAACAGTTCCAAGGCTAATATAATAGAAGCTGTCCTTTAATCTTCTAAGCAGTTCAACCAGCTGCCTGTGGACCAATTGCTCGATAGAGTACTGTGGAGGTGTGACCGCTTTACCTTTTCCATTACTAGATCGTTTTCTCTTTATGGATTTCGCAGGTCCTGAATACTCCCCGGTTTCCACCTTTCGAATCGCTTCCTCCACCTGCTCTAGCCAATGATCCTCTACGAAAAGCGGAAACTGGTTGAAAAATTGAAGCAAGTCACTTGGGAGGAAATCGTACAACGTCTGTTAAAATTAAGGCAGCAATTACTAACAGATAGGTTTAAATTCCAAGACATAATTTGAACCATTGGAAATAAGTAAAATACCATGTAGTCCTCCACGACCCCCAACGTCTTGGCCACTTCCAGCAGTCCTTTATACCATTTGTTCAATTCCTTTAATGTCTGAACCTTCTGCTTTAAGGGGCGATGGTGGAACACGTATTCACTTCCATCGCTGTAGAACAACATAGTTCATTGCTACAAAAACTTGGAAAATGTGCATTTAAATAACTATGTAATTTTAAGCCTGCAAGTATAAAGAACACTTACGTAGGCGGGCAGGACCACCAGAAAACTGCTTCAAACCCCCTCTTCTTCATATATTTAAAATAACTTGTTAACACCATGTAATAAACACTTCTCCGCAAATTCCTTGGGCTAAATACCTGCGCTGAATCCAGCATGGCCATGTAAATGGCGTTTCTGTTAGGGAGAGGGCAATCGGCTCCGTATTCCTGAAAATACACTATGAAAAATAATGCATCTCCATTTTCGTTTTCTTGAAAACACCCTAATGTTCTGGAGCTGAAATGAAAAATATTGAACTTTAATTACTAATTAAATAAACAAATATTCCTTTAGACATAACATGATCACATGTTCTTCAGGCAATCAGGCATCACAGTGCAAGTTCACTTTGTTACATACCGGTAAGGAAGCCGTAGCTGCGATCCCAAGACTTTGACATTCGCCGCCTCCAAGAACTTTGTTAACTTCTCGCTGATGATGTTATTCGTTGGCGCGGAACTCAGTACTCGGACCCTAACCTGGGCGGTGCCTTGTGGCAAGATACCATTAACTCTCTCCTCTATAAACTGAGACATTTCCGTCTTAACAAGGTCATTTTCCACTGACATTTTCACAAATAATTACAGTGAAAACAATCCACAACTTAAAAAATTAACTAATTTCTGCCTAAATAGGCAATTCAAACACAAATGCACTTTTTACTTTATCACTGACTAGACTTTGACTTCTACTAAGTCACCTGATAAACACAATAATTACTTGACTGACGACTGACACAAAGGGAACGCCGGGGAGCAACGTTTTTAGCAGTTAACTTCTTTTCCCTTATCGTTAATGCATTTTTTTTACTTTTTTCAATACACCATGTAAAAACACCAAACACCGTGTGACTGTGAGTGTATGTGACGGATGTCGAAGATGACGACTTGAAACTGGCTCATTGCATTGCACAGCAGCACAAGCACAACACGCTGCCAGGGCCAGCCTAAAATATTTGTGCACAGGGCAAGTAAACATTTCTAGTCTTGATTTGTAATTTGTATAATATTCAAAATTGCGGAAAGTATTTGCATATGCTTAAGAAATTATTTCTTATCCCTTATCGTCTTTTTTTTATCCTAAATCGATAAGCATACGATTCGGTAGGCAGTCGCAGTAGTAAGCGCAGTAGTACAATGTTATATAGTTACTTATACCCATGCGTAATTATGCAAAAGTCCAAATTAAATTACGATCGAAGAATCGCTACGACGGAGAGAGTCACCAGTAGTAAATCTATCAAATATATTGCCTTATGATAAAAATTGAACAAAACGTAGTCAAAATGGAATGGATAACAAGATAAAAGACAAGAAATAATTAAGGACACAAAGCACAAAGTCGATGATGATCATTATATAAACGGCGAACAATTATTATATTTTTCATTATCAATTTACTGGGAATAAAATACACAATCTGAATTTTTAATTGGTATCTTAAGCAGTAAAACAGCGGTTTTCAAAACGACATTGTACTACATGGAATTCCTTTAATGAAGTTATATATACACAATTTAACAGAAATTTTTAAGACGTTTGGTTGATGTTAGAAAATGAGTGAATGTTTGATTATTAAAATAGTTAGTCTTTTACATCTCCAATACCATCTGGATTAATAGCGAAACTTGCTTCAGACTCAGGTAGATTTGGAGAATCGTAGATCTTGCATATCCTAGTTTCTCCACGACCTTTCCTGAGGTACAGTCTAGGCATTATAAAAGAGAAGCATATTTTATTTATTTTAAAAGATGTTATTATAAAAGTAAAGCAACATTTTCATCACTATATTTAGAGCATCTCTAACCTTGTTGTGGAAGAATGTGCCATAATATTTCCTCCAATGGGTTTTTTGGGGTCTGAAGCAAACATGGCAGCACCGTCAACTTGTGCGACCACTTGATTAGTCAACACTACTGCAACTCCGAACTAAAAACAATATAAAATTCAAAAAGGCTAATTAACAGCATTCAACTCAAAATTCATAATAATACTTTTAGGGTCCCAATGAGAGGCTAGGGGTGACCCTAAGGGGTTATTGAATTGCTATCATTTCACAGACATAAATCCAATGTATATATAATTGAACTACGCTGTGCACTTGGTAAAGCCACCAGTTTTAGGATTACCTCATCTGACAAACGTAACAAAGTCCTCAAAAATTTCGCCAGATGCATTTGCCTTGCAGATAATTCCCCTCGTCCAGAATAGTCAGTACGATAAAGCGCGGTTGCACTGTCTACAATCACTAGAGCAAATCTGTAGAGCACAAGCAAAATGTTTAGTCCAACGGATGATAATCGTTTCGGTTAAGCCTAATCGCCTAATGGTACTCATTAAAACGTTAATTTGATTTTGTAGATTACAAACCTTGACTCAGTCATCATTGCTGAGGCTGTGTTAAGCAGCTGGCTCTGATGATCAGTGTTGTAAGCTCTAGCAAACGCAACATTGTCAAGTACGTCGCTGCCATTCAAGCCAAATCGTTCTGCTGCTGCAAGTAATCTTTCTGGTCGGAAGGTCCCTTCAGTATCAATATACAAGCATTTACCTTCTCCTCCACCTTGGTCAACAGGCAACTGTATAAAAATGAAGAATAAGATGCAAGATTAATTGTTGAGCTTACTTGTGGGTACTTCTACTTTAAAACTAAAACGAAGATTAAAAGAACTTATTTTAATGGATTACTACCATTTAGTATTGAGGAAGACATTTCGTAATCAAGTAATTGCATCGTAACAGAACTAAATTAATTTCTTTTATCGTGAATTACCAAAATCTTCTCTGCCTTGGCTTCACTGATTCCTTTGATAGCCAATAGCTGCTTCTTTGGAACAAAGGAAACTGCCTCAACAGTGTACAGACCAGCTTCCTGCAACTTTTTAATATCTCCTGCTGTTACTCCATTGCCCTAAATCACATACAGAACAAATAATATAATTATGAATTGCTCAGTTTTGTTTTAAAATAGAAAATAGTACCCAGTCGAATGATGTCATCATAGATGGCCGGAAAACAATTTGCCACAATTTTTATACTCAACCGTAATGGCCACCATAATTTTCTCTAACAAGTCAGTTTTGCAGCATAAACATATGTAAGTAAAATAACTTTAGTAGTTTTACCTCCAACTTTCCAACTAACAGAGGTCCGTCCTGCTCGCAGTCATCATCATTATAAGCGACGGCTTCTTCGTTCTGAGGAACAAGAACTGGAGGTTTCGAACTTTCCTTTTCCTTCCCCTTGCTCTTCCTTGCTGTGGTACTCATTTCTTGATCAATATATCACGCCACAAAAGTCCGAATAAAATACGAATAGGGGCAACACTGGCAACTGCCTCTGGTTAAATATTAAATTATTCTTTACTTCTGAATTTGCCAATTAACTGAAATTTTTAAACCGTTTGTCACTTCATTAAGAGCTCCCAACATTAAATATTTAACAATAGTAGTCTACTTGTGCTATAAAATTAGTTTGAAAGGCTTTAATTACAACTTAACTAAATTAAACCTATGTTAAACTGATGATCAGTGTTAAACTGTTAAACCTATGATGTGTTAAATAGCCTGGGGAGTAATTTACCTATGTATAGGGTTCCCCTTGTATTTAATAAATAAATAAATTAATTTTGAACTTCTTGAATTATATGCTAACAAAAACTTCACTGGAACTGGACAATAAACATTTAAAATACTTGTAACTTGTGAACAGAATACGAAAAAGGAAATTGAAATTATACTTCGATAATAGTTAATTCTTTAATAGTTAACTGGAACAAAAGGGACTGGGCTGGAAATCAAAACGTCAAAGTGAAGTGTGAGTGAAAGTGAAAGAAAATTGAGGAATGTAATAAAAAAAGTCAAACGTATTAAAAATAGAAAACTTCAAGTTGGTAGGACTGTCGTAGTAAACAAAAGTAAACATGTTTCATTTTCATACTGCTGCACCTGATTGGATTTTGCGTATAGGAAGACTTGTAGACGACCAGAGTAGAGCAAGCAAAAGCCATCCCTGCTCCAACCCAGCTTTGTGAACAAAGCAGAAGTGGTAGAGAAATGGCGCTATAACTTTTGCAGATCGAGAGTTGCTTTTTGGGGCAAGTTGAACAAAATTATTTCGTAAATATCACTGCACTAGTAAGATTTTGATCTGTGTAGCCCTCCAGCCGTGGTGGGTGGTTGGTTGCGTTTTTGCTATGCAGTTGTATGTAATTGAGTAAAAGTTTCTAGAACCACTTCCTTGTTCTTTCATAGTAGAGCTTTGACTGTCCCCTGAAGCTATTAAAGTAGATCTCCAAAAATGCTCGGTAGAAGAGGAGTAGGTAGTGAATTACTACATAGATTATAAAGCAATAATTAAATTAGTAGTACAGCAAATTCCAAAGATGAAAGAAATTATGCAAACAGTAATTTTCGTTTTTGATCTTGCATAAGTAAGTGCATATTACCAAGTGATATTCCTGCAAGTTTTGTTCTTGGGGAGTTACCGGAGGACAGGTATGACAGCATGAATCCGTACATGGCAAGCATCATCATGACAAAGTGCCAGCCCTGGAAAATTTTTTTTTGTACAAATGAGTATGATTTTAGTAAGAATTTTTCTAGGGATTGCTAGTTTTATGCATTTTCGACCTCACCAGAAGAAATCCTGGGTAGTCGATTGAGCTGATGTAAGGAATTTGAAAGACGGTGACTGCGAGTGTGTCCCATATACACATGAAGAGAAAAATAGGGATAAACCATACACTGAGTTTGAGACATGCGACAAATGGAGGATTTTCGCCTCTGGCTATGAATACATCCGACATTGCAATCATATCACGAACTCGTGTCCAGAAATTCTCAGTTTTTTGGTACACGAGACCGAGACCTTTCTTCTTTCCTCGCACTTCCTCCTCAGAACCTTCGAGACTACTTAATTCTCGAGCACTGTCATCATTACTACTTTTTCTTGCTGCTGAAGCTGGTGCCTCCCCCTGAAATTTGAGGATGGTTTTTATGTTTGTTTTGAAATAATTTATTAGATGAGCACGAGCTGCATAAAACGTAATTATTACCAGCTCACTGTGTGCACTATTTTTTTTCTGTAAAGTGGCCCTCATGCTTCGAATGGTTCTGACAGCGGAGAGACGCTGCTGGCCCGCATCAGATCCGGCTCGTTCGAAACTGAAACTTTCATCGTGAGCAGCAGCCGCCGCTTTTTTTNGGAGAGACGCTGCTGGCCCGCATCAGATCCGGCTCGTTCGAAACTGAAACTTTCATCGTGAGCAGCAGCCGCCGCTTTTTTTGCAAGCTGTTTGAAAGAAGCCATTTCCTGTACTTTCAAACAATACTCGGGACTTGTTTTTGCATTGGAAATAAATCTTCACCGGTGTCCTTCAGAGAGTACGGGTAATATCTTTTATGACGTGTCTTCAAGGTAGTTGAAAGCAGGAGGAAAGTCATACTAAATAATTCATTTTTCTTGGGTCCTTGGGTTCAAAACTGTTTTAAATTTAAACTGTGTGACAAGTAATGAAAAGGCAGTTCTCGTGGGTGAAAACAAAGAAAGGAAATGTAAAAATTAGAGGCTAAATATAAAGTCATGAAAACTCTGAATCAAACTACAAAAATCTGAACTGTAAGCTAAAGCGAAAATTTGGCTTTGCACCAAAATTCTGCATAACATTTAACTTAATTATTTTATTTAATGTTGAATTAGCAACGGAACGAGTTACAGATAATTAATGATAATCATAAAGTAATTCACCATTGGAATTTTAAATGTGAAATCCATCGTTTACATGCATTGGTAGGGATAAGTGATATTACAATTACAATTGTAATATAAAACATCTTTCATCTTTATGCAGTAAAATACAGGTCGTAAATTGGATGAGGAATTGAAGGGAAAAAACGCTTAAAAATTGACACTTTGTGCATGTCTCATCTAGTTGCGTGAAGAGTAAATTTTTTCACTTATGAATCACTGCTAAAAAGCCAAGCAAGCCAAAGCTAACCTTAGCAAATGATAGCGAAACCAGCCAACTATTTTATGTGAAGAAAATTTGGTACTTTTTACACATAAATTGCATTGTCCAAGTAAGTTGGGGCTTCTTGCTAAAAATTCATCATCCCAAATTTCCTAGCGCGACACGGAGTTTTCATGCATGTGTACTTGCGATCTATCAAAACACTAAACACAGCACACTCAAACTCCAAGACTCAAAAGAATTTGCTTTTTTGTCATTTCTTAAAAACCAAAACGAAAGCTAAATTCCAAGCTAGTTTACTTTTCAAAAAACTTGTAATTGTGGTGGAATCTTAATTGAAATGTAATTAAAATAGTTCTACTGTCTACAGGACAAAAATGCTGAATAGTGTCATGAGTCATTTCCTTCATAAATATTGAATTACCGCGTACAATTTACCATTTAATTAAAGCGTATCCGCTCTTAATGTCAGTTTTTTGAAAAGGGAAACATGATATTTCATGCAAGGTCTACACTTCTTGAGAAACTGTAGGACTTTTTTAAAAATTGTGATAATTTTGGCATCTGAATTGAGGTTTATTTATTAGGACAAAGCAGTGAAATGCAATTTCAGAGGGTGGATGGAGGAAAAAGATGCGGATAATATGTGCTCTTTAGACTTTTTGGAACTTGGAAGAAATGGAATAAATTAGTGCAAAAATCATTTTCGTAGAATCTGTGCGGAACTTTGACATGAGGCATACTCCCACTCCATAATCCTAGAGCAAAAACTGGGAGCAATGTAAAAGTGTGGAGATGGAGTAAACATAACGCTGCTGCTAAAACAAACATCTTCAAAGTTGTGAACTCTGTGTCTTCAGTAAACAGTACAATAACTTTTTACACTGGCTCGTTTGTCTGTCTTATAAGTTCGAGAAACAGGGAGGCTATGCACTCTTGTCGGGGAAGAATGTTTTCTCTGAAGTTCTTGTGCATTGTATGAATAGGGTGTAGGGAGTCAAGATCTAAAAATAAAGCTGGTCGTCATACTAGCCGTGTTGGCTAAAAATAAATGTTATCTCAAGTTCTGAAGCACTGATATGTGATGTGATGACTGTGTATGTCTTCAAGCGGCCAAATGCTCGAAAACCATTATGAAGGGGATACACGTGCATATTGAGGAAGAACTTGTTCGTATTTAACTGACTGTGACTGTTCTCAAGATTTAGTGTGATATGGTACAAGGCTTAAATGTGAAAATCAACTTGTATGGAAAATTTCCCCTAAAACGTCTTCCCGAACCCCTCCCTTATCCTTCGTCCTTTTGCGTTGGAGTTTACGAGGATATCCGTTGTGTCATCATAAAGACCAGAGTTCACTGACGGAGCTAGTCTTGAAGAGGAACGATGAGACATTTCCCATTCGCCGGCTGTCTACTTCTCTGTAAGTCCGTGGGTGAGTAATTTCAATTTCTCTTGCTAGTAATTAGCCATAGTTATTCTGAAATATCGTTGTCAGCAAAAACAGTAGAGAAGAGTTCATTTACAGAAACCATTTTTCGTGGCAGTATCCATTCGTTTAAAATATGTGTTCTCCCTTGCTCTTTCGTTTGTAAAAGTTGAAACAAACTTTTGTCTTTTGATTCTATTTAGGAAATGGAATTTTAGAAGTCAGGAAGGAAGGAATACATATATCCGCTGATGGTGTAATTTGTGGTGCTGCTACTGAATAATTGGTACGTGTGTGTAATGTGATTAAATTTTTTTGTGTGAATAACTAACTAGTAATTGGAGAAATCTATTAACAGAAAAATGTAAGTTTCATTTGTGATGTGATATTTTTATAATTTTTATGTTGCAGGATTTAAAATTAGCATCACATCATCGGTCATCGATATTTTGTGGAGTGAATTTAAACATCATCCTTTTTGCTTTTGTCAAACGAGTGCTGATCGGGTCGAGAGACACTGGGATTGGGGATATTGTGTTATAGTTGCGTGATAGAAAAATTTTCTAAAATAGCTGCTACAGTACAAGTTTTTCAGTTTTTTTACTAAAATTTAAGATATTTTAAATATCTAATTACTTGCGTAAGTTTGTAAGCATGGCTGATCAAAAGAAGAAGATGAATCCAGCCGTGGAAAAGTGCATTAATGCACTTCAGTCAGCTCAAAATGATTCCGAGAAGATGGCTGCACTTTTCCTGGTTACTAAAGTGGTGAAAGGGTCCAAGCTTGGTCGTGAAAGTCGACGTGCCTTATTTGCAGCAATTGGCTTCAAATTTATAATGAAGCTTCTTAATGCACCAGCATCCCCTGAAGTCCCTTCTACATTGTACAAATCTGTTGCGCTAAATGTTCTTACAGCGTTCTGCTCAGATCCCGAAATTGCGGAGGATCCCGAGATGCTAGCGGCAATCCCAACATTTCTTGCCGTGATTGAATCTTGCGACGAAGGAAATGAAGATGATGATCAACTACTCATGGTTGTCAGTGAAGCTTATCATTGCCTAAAGTGCCTTGCGTCAGTTGAAAAGGGAAGAAAGGCACTAGTTAGTGCAGGAGCTATTGAAAGACTGACTTCTCTCTATGCAAATCAGTCATTCAATTCTGACGAGGCAATCGAAATCATTTCAAGAGTTGGATCTGGGCTGGGTGCTCGCACATGGGACAAATGCCCCGAAGGATTTGCTGACCTTATGCAACGACTTTCCTGTCAATTTGAAGTGGACCAATCTGAACAAAAATTTGACATCTGTGGCCTTATTGCCGGAATTGTTCCAACTTGTAATCAGACTGGGGAGCAGTTGGAAATTGTGGGCTGGCCAAGATCAATACTTAAAGGATTAACTGACATCCTTCAAAGCAAAATCACAGAGAAACAGCGAAATCCTGCGCTTCGTCTTGCTTCTGTAATGCTGACTAAACTTGGGGTAGACTGGATTATAAAGCAGTCGTCAGTGGGTGATGAACCAGACCCAGATTCATACAAATTCTTAATATTGTTGGTTCATCTAAGTTGCATCGAAGTAAGAATGTGCCTGGAGGACAGAGCAGTGGATAAGATCGTTCAGAACGACGATCTTATTGGAGCATGCTATGCCATTATAGAGACAACAGTAAGGTTCATGGCTGGTAATCACTTTGAAAATCTGGATGAGAAGCAGAAAGAGCAAGTGTTCGCTTCCTTAAAAGGAGCAATGTGGGCTATTTTAGGATTTATCAATATGGTTCAGAAGGAGGCAGTCAAGAATCCAGAGAAATTCTGGGATAACAGAAAAAAGCTATTGGCTTGTGCTTCGGTACGTTGCCTTGCATCCTGGTTAGCAGATGAAGCTGCTAGCATGAAAGAAGAAATGTTCAAGCATCTGCCATTCATCCTTGCTTTGGTGTTCGAGACGTTTCAAGATGAGGAGTATAATCTAAGCCCAGAGAGCCAAGTGTTGGCAGAAGTGGGGAAATGCACAGAGCCAATCATGCCAGAAGTTTTGGTTGTCCTTCTCCCTGCACTCTGTCACTTCACAGCTGAAGAGAGGGGAGTGCATATGATGATTGACTCAGGAGGGGAAGAGTTTCTCAGTCGCTTTCTTACCCACAATTGGTCCGTTTACAAAAATCTTCAGGAAATTCTGGAAAAGCGGAAACGTCCTAAGAAAGCGAAAAAACCTCAGAAAGCGGAAGACGACGAGTGCTCGCTGAGCGATGTCGAGCTCAAAATCACGCTGGGCAGACTGGCTGTAGCTATTATGAACACTTGCAACTTATTCATCAATATCATCGTGTTGAATCCGGAAATTGTGGCTTCCAATGTCATATTCCAACAGCTTATGCGGTGGACGTTTAATGCTTTGCCGGTGCTACAAACCAGCGAGGAGGATTTACCACTGCTCTCCAATATCTCATCTTTAGGATTGCTCCTCCTAATGCATCTCACAAAGAAGGCCATTGAAGGAAAGGAAATGGGAGATAAACTCTCACCAGAAGAAGAATTTTTGTCTTCTCAGCTCATTTCTGGAACTGATAACTCTGCTTTCCGATTTGCTAAATGCGTCGTGAGATTTGTGTGGGATGCTCACTTGCCCGATGAGTCAGTAAGCCCTCCCGATCTGATCCTCACTAATAATTACAGGGAAACCTGGAACGAAATTAAGGAAATGTGGTTCCTGAGTTTGCAAACTGTATCATCTCTGCTGGAAACCTTACCGTGGCTGGCAGACTTTTGCGCAGACAGTGGCTTCCTCGATGCCCTCATTCAAAACATCTCCATTGCGTACAGGAGTAGAATTGATGCAACTACCTTATCTACTTACGAAGACCTTTTTGTCGCTGCTGCCAAAAGCACGCAAAAGGCTTCAGCTGTTATCCTAGCCAAGGGGCCTGCGCTGGCAAAAAGTCATCATATGAGAGGTTTAACGAGAGCTCTCAAGGAAATCGAAACTAATGGCGGTAACAAAGAGTAACGGTTTTAGTTTGTGTCTCGAGTGTCCTTTGGATATTTATACATTAAAAAGATCTATTGTACTTTTATTATTACTTTTAAAGTATTATGTTAGATATACTAAAACTGTAATCATTGATTATTATTAATATATATTTCTAGTCGGTTATCGCCACATCATGATAATAAAATCTAATAATATGCCATGTGCTGAAATATACTGGGAAAACAAGTTATTATCTGACCGGCTCTAGATATAAAAGGAACTATTTTGCTTGAATTTATCTCACGAATATACCATCATGTTTCCTACACTCTTCTTTACTACATTTCTATTTTCCGCACAATTACGACATCAATAATGGAGAATCAATTTTTTGGCAATTTCACTTCTAAAATTTGAAAATCGTGTCCCTGTAGTTTAAATGAAATCATCCCTATACAAACTACCTGAACCTGAGTAGTTTAGTCTGCAACTCTTTTTCTATCGCTCTTTATATGCCTAATTAGCTTTTTACACTTGAGGAGAATTGGAACTTGACGATGACACCAACGAATCTCAAACTCTCAAAACAGAACTGGGACGCATACGGCATTGAGAAAATTAAGATATTTGCTTCATCGTAATTTGAAGCTCTGATGGGTCAACAATGAATTACTGACTTGATAAA
>JAHZND010004360.1:3559-14220 GCA_027744115.1 Acrocyrtus sp. NNG-2020 | reverse complement strand
TTTAGTTCTCCGTTTCATTACAAACAATGAGCCAAACCTTATCGGAATTGGACGAAGGCATTTGAGTAGTGCTGACCCCATTTTAGGGGAATTTCTTATTACCCCCTTCTCAAAATTCCTTTTCATGTCCAGTATCATTGCATTCGACTTCTCGAAGGAGTCGATAACGAAAGGCATTAACGTGAAAGCCACTCCAGTGCCCCAGACAGAAAGAGTGGAAACGCACAAAGTGATTGGAGATGAAGGTGCAAATGACAATAATTTTATGCTAAGTATAGTTAGGACTACCGTTAGAACTAGAAGAGGAGCGAAAATGAAAAATGTCACATTACTGAGTGCCCCCTCCCATATTTTGGCAGTGAGCTGCATTTTGGAGTACCAACGACGAAATAAATCCATAGTTGGGAGTCTTCGGAGGCGCTTCCTGAAGTCGCTTTGCATTTCCAGCCAGGTGAATGTCACAGCCAGTAAGATGACAAGAGTTCGAAATACTCCGGTCGCTGCTGAATAGGTCATGCAACACCGAATTACGGTGAAACCAGCAAATATCCAGTGATTTCTCCAAAGTGGTGTACTTTCAAGGTAGTCTTGCAGAAAGCACCACGGATCGACGTTCTCAACTACCAAAACAGCCGTTAAAAATAACGGATTGAAGATCAGCAACGGTGTCATGAAGAAACAGGCAAGGTCACTCAGTCGCTTCGCCATTTTTCCTGTGTCTTCTTCGGTAGCCATAGTGCGGCCTAGAAAAACTACAAAATGGATAAAGTTACATTAAATTTGGGCACAGAATCTAAAATTAATCAGTTTAAGAAGTTTGAGTAGTACCCAATTTTCCTCTCAATTCTTTCATGCTCCGAAACGCTACGACAACGTCACTGGCGCCCCGCTCTGCTGTTTTGCCCAATCCTAGCATCATAACCACTCCGCTCAGGTAGCTGATCTGAAACATTTTTTGAATTAAAGTGAATCGCTCGGAGTAGTAAAGGGCGAGAAATGAACTGCAAGCCAGGGTGGGATAGAGTGCCCACAGAGTCAGCTTATATTTTCGATATCGTTTCTTTTCACCCGTGACGAGGGAGTTAGTGGTGGTATCCCATTCTAAAAAGAAGGGTGAGAAAAATCGAGTTGCAGAGCAGGCTGCTGGAATAGTTTTTTCGAAGTGAATTGTCATTATTTGGAAAAGTGGAGTATGTGGAGTTGGGAAAGAATGGACGAATTTTTGAAGTCTGGCAAAAGTATTTAGCTAGAAAGTGTCCCGCTCCAACAAACTGCGTAGGAAAGCAGACTTTGATATTTTGAATTTAGAGCCTTTTAAAGGAAGGAGGAAAAGTGAAATGCGAAAACATTCATTAGATATGCCAGTCACTTATAGCCGCTTGATTGACACTAACATAATTTAATAATAGTCTGAGAAAAGGCCATCTGGCCTGGCGACGGTAATTCTTGAAATTTATGAAAGAATAATTAAGTAAATTGTCGGGAGTAATTGTGAAAGCAAAACAAAATTTTATCATTGAAATAAATTGAATTCTCTGGTCTGGTTTTGCTTGAAGTTGATTAGTAATGCACTTGTCAGTTTGCTCTTGCTCGCTGTCAGCTTTGTCTATTCCGTAGCTTCGATGACTTAAACTGAATATCTCATCATGATTCCTTGCACGTGATTAAGGCCATTTAAAATTTTAACTAAGCAGTAAAAAGGGAGCAAAACGTGCAATGAAAGTGTAGGCTTGATACTTGAAACCATAACTGACAAATCGTTTTATACTCTAATAATTTATAATCTAATTACAATTACCATCAAACTGTTTTGAAAATAGTTTGATTTATTTTCACTTGCTGAAACTTCAGTCAAATATTTAGCTATCAGATACTTCCACAAATCCACAATTAAGCAAAATTCTCGCCGTGTAAACTTCGTTTTGATAAAATTCTGTAAATAATAAAAGTTTCACAGTTATTAAATAAATCTGCTCAATTTATTCCTAAGACGCACAATAAATTCGAACAATAGCTGTAATTAAAATTGGAAGTGTTTGTCCTTTCCGCAAATGTCATGAAAGTGTCGTGTTAATATCTCTATTACTGATACTTTGTAAAAGTTGCTAAGCCAAAATAAACAAGAAAGAGCTTCTTGAGGAAATGACCTTTTTTGGTATTTCCAATTAATAGAATTGTTTTTGTTGTGACATTCAAAAGGAATTAATATTATCTGCGAAAGGTCGAATGGATGACATATCTTCAACTGACAAATGAGGTCAGTTCAGCCAAATCAGCTATATTGAAAACAACCTTGGCAAAAATTTAATCTTGTAAAAATAGCAGTACTACGCTATAAAGTGCATTTTATTCCGGAATAGGAATTGGAATTTTGCAACACTCTAAAATTTCGAAGTATATACAAAAGTTCCGTTAAACAGTTGAATTAGTGTATTCCAAGTTGTGTAATTGGCGGTTAAATGAGTTGGAGGATAGCTACCAATATTTCTAATTTTAGCAAAGCACCCGCGTCGTAGGAGTAAAGGGCTGACTTTAAACTTTAAAGTCTACAATAAAAAATAGTTACAGTCACTCACAGAAAGAAACGTACACCTTTTTTTTTCTTTAAGTAGGTGCCCAAAAAAATTTCCTAAAAGACGAAAAGGTGAACAGTGGCAGAGGAGCAAAATGTTTTTCCGCCTTCGCAGCGTAGACATTATTAAATGTTTTGGCTATGTGCTTATGTGCTTTACTTAATAAATATGAGCACGGCTACTCCAGACGCAATTTATATAAGAAAAATGTTTTAGCTTAGACAATTTATTTCATATTATATTTTTATAAATACTCAAAATACTATTGATACAATTTTTATAAATATGCATTAATTTAATCAGCATTATTGCTATTCTTTAATTCCTTCATTGTGGTAATTTCTCTCTGATGATATGAGCATACTACAGGACACGTCGTGTACAATCAGCCTTGATTACGATGGTAGAGTCCAATTTATCAATCTGAAAATATTTGCAATAAATCAGTAATTAACTGGACGCTCGTTTTAATTAAATATTTATAGTAAGAAGACCTTGAAAATTTATTTGTAATTATAGTAGCTTAACTTCAGACTTACTACAACAGGTTCTGATATGACGTTTCAAACTTTTTTTAAGGCAAAACTCTTTCGGGCACTTGGAGCAGAAAAATGATCGTTCTTCGGTATGGCTCTTGACGTGAGTGTGGAACGCGTTTCTGCTAAAAAAGGGTTTGGAGCAAAATATACACTTAAACCTTACAATCTGTTTGTGCATTTTTTGGACATGCTCGGTTAAATGGCTCTTGGAAAAGTAGATCTTCTTGCAGGTATCACACGTGTGGCTTTTTATTCCAGAGTGAACTGTCAAATGATAGTCTAAAGCTTGTCTGTGTACAAAACTTTTAGGGCACTTAGAGCATGTGTAGAACTTTTCTCCAGTGTGCCTTCGAATGTGATTATTTAAGCTGGTAAGTACAGAGAATGAACGCTGACATATCTGACAGGTATAGGGACGATCACCCGAATGAATTCGAAGATGTGTGGTGAGTTCATGCTTCTGTCTGTATGATTTATTACATTGTTCACATAAATACGGTTTGATTCCAGCGTGGATCAGCATGTGCTGCCGAAGGTTGGCATTGTTGGTGAATGATTTTGAACAGGTTTCGCAATAAAACACTAACTTTTCTCGATGTCGATGAGTTCTTACGTGTGCAGCTAAACTCCTCTTTTCTGCAAACCTCTGTTCACAAACTTTGCACTTAAATGAATTTGCAGCCATTATGGAATCCTACTTAATCTTCTGCAATTTTTCTCTTAGGTATATTTTTCAAAATCCGTTGCGTTGCAGTTGCAAGACTCAAATATCCTTTGCAAATTCAAACTTATCGTGGCAGGAATTTGGCAACGTTCTAAAATTTCGAAATATCCAAAACTGCTCGAAACAGTTGAGCACGTCTAGTTTCGCCTAGATTGTATTATTGTTGTTCTAATAATTTTAACAAGCAGCACGATGATGACTTCCGCAGTTTTTGACAAGAACTGCAGTACAGTTTCAAGCCAGAAAAATATTAGTAGCAAAGCACACGCCTCGTAGGAGCCGCAGTGTACCTAGGTATACTCCTTTGCTGCCAGTCCACGAAAATACTTACAGTCATTGCTACAAGATAACGCTTTCCTCCTACGTTTAGCTTAAGGTAGGATATTTATTTACCTAGCTACAATACCTATCAGGTACCTGGCACTTTTGAATACCATTCTAAAAGATCTCTTTACTAATCCCTTTCCCAGAATCCGTTCACACATAAACCCAATTCATGGTCCAAAATTACATTTAGGTACATGAAGCAACATATTTGTTAAAAATATTATATAAGCCTTTTGCATTCCGTCACGAGCCCCACTCTCGTATAAATATCCTTTTTTCATATTATTGTTCTTTTTCATTCATCATATCGGTTTTGTTAGCAGTGTACAAGTTCGCAGCATGAAAGGCTCAAACTTTGAGCCTCAAAGTTACTAGCAGCTAGCAGCACTCATAGTCAGAATGGGGCTTACTTTAAAATTATTTTCTTTCTATACTAGCAGGTATAGAACTGAAAACAGGTACTGAAAACAAGTTTCCTAAATATTCAAATACACGAGAGGCATATAAAAAATTAAATATGGAATTGTACAACAACACAACGCGGGCGGCAGGACAGACAATACTATTATTTCCATAAATTGTCTTTAACAACTAATAAATAGTTCCCAACCTCATCAACTTCCTACATTTATTGTCATCATTTAATATTAACGAGCAAACTAAAATAGTATTAAAATGATTGAAGTCGGAATCACTGCGGGTGATCTATGATCTATCACCGGAGTCTGCACGATAGACAACTTCATTGTTAAAAGTAAAAGCCAGACGTGCATGTTGTGGGTAAATTATTATTTTTTTCTAACTACGCCTCAAAAATTTACAATTCGTGCGTAATGACCCTGAGTACAAAATGCTCTGATCGTTTTTCTTTTTTACCAAATGGCACATGCCACTTGATATGACGCAAGAAAATTAGGCAGTGCTAATTGGAATAGCTAATCATTTAATACAACAAATTAGCACGTGTGTGACCTCCGGTCTGGCTGTCGGACAGGCGTCACTGCAGCTAATTGCACTACACCGTATAAATAATTTTTGCAAAGGTATATCCATTTGACAGATTCTACTTGCCCACCAACCTCTCTTCTCAGTAAACTATTTCCGAAAAATTAACTATAAATTGAAAAATCATTTCTAAAAATGAATACATCAAAAGTCTCTGCTATTTCACTGGAAACTTTACTCATTTTAATAATAAAATTATGCCAAGGAGGAAAAATAAATTCTCCCCCTGAAATCTGGCTGAAGGGATATTGGGGTTCAGGCCAAGATCAAAATGGCGTGAAGGCTCACTACGCATTTCGAATGGCGCATATGTTCCAGACCTCCCTCATCTCAAAGAGCGGAACTGACTACACTATTAAAAATGTAAGTGGAGTTGCCTTCGTCTGCCAAGGATCCGCCCCAGTAGAATGGGCAGTTTCAGAAAGAAAGGTAATAAAAAATTCCCACTTCACCCCATAATGTTATATTCGACTCCTACTAAAAAAATCTCAAAAAAAATTTTCCCCTCTTACAGCACCTCCCACCACTCCCAACATTTCTCATTGCCACCGAAGCTGAGCGGATATCAAAATTTCTCAACGCTTCAGCTCAAGAAGAGCCCGAAAACAAGCAGTTCCTAAGCACTCTTTCCGTTTCCAACATTTCCGGATTTTTCAGTGTTGGCTTCACATGCAGATATATAAATCATACAGAAAAGCCATCTCTTCGGCAGGACCGTCTTCACTTGTACATCCTCCCACAAAATAGTAGTGCTGCCCTTCCTCTCGAAAATATGCGGAAGGAAGTCAACGTGAGCTGCCCCTCTTTTGAAAGCAATGACAGTTCTCCATCTCCAATTGTGGTTCCATGCAGACCCTCCCTTCCTAAAGCAACCGTCCTTCTGGAGAAGAAACATAACTTTGACTGGAAACCAGTTTCCTCCAAGGGATACTCTTTCGACCCCAGAGTAGGATTTACTTTACCTCGAAATGAATCAGAGCTTGGAACGTATTGGTGCTCTTTAAAAAGCACTCCTCTGGAAAATGGAACTTTCACAATTGTAAATCTTGCTGTGACAACTACGGAACCGAGAGAAATAAATTTTGAGCCGCATACACTTTTAAAAAGGAGTGCTGAAGTTATTCCAGTGGATTCCACTGGTATCTTAAAATGTTGCCCTGGACCTGATGATGGTGGAGTAAAAGTGCGTGCTCGTCAGTGCTTGCATGGACGACTTGAATGCGACATTTTAAAACATCACCCTGATTTCAACGGGGAGGTTAGTTCCGTCCCAAATCAATGTCCCATTTCATATTTAATTTTTTATTGTTCTTATTTTTTACATAATATTTTCTCCAGATTGACAGCATTGAGAGGTACGAGTATGCCGTGCCTTCGGTTGATAAATGCAGTCATATTGACACAAAAAAACTGCGCTCAGGTGTCGTGGATTGTCAAGGATTCGATATCGACTATCGGGGAGAATTCGTAGAATTATTTCGGCCGGCGGCGGGGAGCATTACTAAAAGGATAGAGGAGCTGGGTCTGCTGAAAAGTCTTTCGGAAGAAGCGCTACGTCTGACGGAGTGTATGTTATAGTCAATCTTTTTTGGGGCAAATCGAGAAAATTGTTTTTCATGACTGGGAATTTTACTTCTGTTTAATTTTAGATGATGACATTGGTAGTGGTAAAAATTTTACGGTGGAAAGAAAAATGGTGATTTTGGTGGGGCACAATGGAACTGGAGAGTCAGAAAGATCTTGGGTTCTAGTAGGGGGAAATCCAATTTCTCGTCTGCATTTGAACATAACTATAAACAAGAATCAAACTGAATTTATTGATGAATACGGAAGAAACTTTTACTACGATGGAGAGGCACTGAGATTTGTTTGCTTCGGCTTAAAATATTTTTATGATGGAGGGGGCTACATGACTCTAAATTGGAAGAATGGAACGAAAAAAATTTTACATCGAGGCTCAGTCCAAACTCCACGCAATTTCTCTTTGTATAGTGGCACCTCTAAGAAAATTGAAATTTTTAGTGGGCCTGAAAATATTGTGGCGGAATTTTCAAATGAGATTAAAGCCAGCACTGAAATGGAATCTGTGGAGTGCCTGATGCCAGTGGAAAATTCTGAGAAGTGGGAAAAACTTACTTATCCCATTGAAGTGCTGCCTTCAGTTCCTCCAAAATTCACAGGGGAAGAAATAGAAGAAGTTCATTTCAGAGGAGGGGAGCAGAGCAGAAATATTATTTGTGAAGTTTTAGAAGGAATCCCGATTCCTAGTGTGAACGTGACTAAAAACGGACAATTGTACCAGACACACCCTCGGGACCCTAACAATTACGGAAATAAAACTGAAATTAAGTTAGATCTAGACATGAGTGCTGTCCCTGCCGGAAGAACGATGTTCCAATGCGTTGTAGAAAATGCAATCGGAAAAGTAGTGAAGACAATACATGTGCTTGTGACAGAATAGACAACGATAAATTTAAATAAAATGTCGCATTTATTTATTATACCCAAATTCTCCTAAATTATTTCTTTAATCTAAAATCTAAATTTATAAAATTTAATTAAATTAAACCCCTTTTCCATAAAGAATGCTACTATAGCTACTGCCAGACCTCCCAGTAATGCCACAAATATAACAATAATGTTACCACTCATTGTCGCACTGGTTGGATTATTTTCCTCCTCCAACCGTAAATTTTCTCCTGGAATGGCATTTAGCTTCGCTTTTAGGACTGCTTCAAGTATTGCCACCCACCTACCACTAATCCCAGACTCCTTCAATTTTCCCACTCTTATAACAATTTTCGGCGAAAGAAGTCCTTGGAATATTCCTGCAATGCCTTTTTTAAAATACATTTCCTTTCCAACATTCACCTTACCCTTTCCCAGTTGCCGTTCCCACCGCAGCGCCTCTGCCATTGGGAGAACAACCGCAGTTTTATTTCTGCATTTTAGCAGCTCACTTTTCAGACCTTCTCGTTCAAAGTGTTGGTACATCTCAAGAAGCTGTATTTCTATTTTTTTTGGATTATCTGATATTAATGTCTTATTGAACCAATGTGGGTTCTCCTTACTCGCCCAGTTCAAAATATCAACCAGGAACCTTTTTGTGTCGAGGATAGTGAAATCGTGTACCAGTTTGTTGAGATCTCTCTCCGACTTACCTTCAGACATGGTTGGAATATTTCCAAATTTAGCAACATCTAGGGCCGATATTAAAATGCATCCCTTTAGTAATGATTTACCAATATAATTCCGCTGGTGCACACATCTCGTTATGTCTGAGGAGATTTTTAATCTTAACACTTGCATCGAAACTTCTGAATTTTTCTTGTGGCTAATTGTGTACACGGGTATGTTGTCAGCAACAAGTTGCTGAAATGTTTCGTACAAAAATGATCTTCGGGGAACCACCATATTGTACACGTTATCATTTTTATATGCACTGCTTAGAATGATCACCGTCAAAATAAATGAGGAGAGAAGGACTCTTACTGTTGGTCGACGAAGAAGTTTGCTGGGAATGTTGTATCCATGCTCCAGTGTAATATTAACTGTAAACAGAATTATCAGTGACATGTATCCGTTGCTGGTCATTGGAGATGAGGTTGCTTGCCAAACAATAACAAACGACAGAAATGTTACTATTAAGCATATCCAGACGCTTGACTGACAGGCCCGCACAAATTCAAGGAAGGCGAGTGCCGTTTCTCCGCGGTTCCCACAGCTAATAAATTTCAAAGCGGAGAATTTGTTTGGGATGTAAAAAGGAAGTTTAGGATGACCAGCTTCACGGACTGATCCCACTCCGAAAGAAGTAAGCTTATATGCATCTAAGGTGCTTGGGAGTGATGAAAAAATTTGCAGCTTCCCATTTTCATATATTATTTTCTCTCCATAATTGGGTAGTCCATAAATGCTGTAGTTTTTCAGTGTGGCTACCATCAGATGAAAACTCACGAGTTTCAGGCTATTCCTAGCTTTATCAACCCCAAACCTTGAAAATTGTCTGCCGAAGTGTTTGCCGTTTGCATATTGGTCGTAACTTTGCAGCATGTCAATTAACGTTTGGCGATATTCGAAAAACGTCAAGTGTATTTTTGGAGCTGACGAAATATTTAACAGAGTTCCTTTATCCGGAGCCAAGCTCTCGTCGTCATCGTTCCTGTAATGGTTCATTTTAGTTAAGTGAATCGCTCCTTTATCATGTTTGCAAAATGGATCGCAAATACCCGAAGAAATGCTAAATTGGTATAACACAGTGGTCTTCTTTTTCAACGGAGTGTAATTAACGTCTGTGAGTACCAAAACGAATTCATAATTGACGGAGTCCCCACGCGCCAGCCGACTCAAATATTGCTTCGAGGGCTTCTTAGCCTTCAGTATCCATTCCGTTGCAATAGTATCCCATTCGTTTAATGACATGAAGTGCACTGGCAGTACAAACAGCTTTAGAACAGGTAGGCTACCAGGCAGAAGCTTACCAACTCCGTGGTTGTTTGTGTCATCAGTCCGAACAAATTTCCAGATCTCGATGGTCTCCAACGCTGAAACGTCAACTTCTGTATTAAAGATGTTCCTGGTCTTTTCCATTAGCTTATCAATATTATCCACCCGAGGAGGAAATATGTAAATGTGCATCTGAAAAATGAAAATAATTATGTCATCAAGATTGGGCTATCCATTCTTAAATTTGAATTGGATATTCGACTGTCTGTCGGCTTACCTCATAATTCCATGGTGCTGATTTTGCTGAGAGTCGCTTAAACTGAAGCAAGCTGCAAATTTCCAGAGCAATATTATTATGAGCTATATCCTTGCATTCCGCTTCTGTCTTGCTGGTGTAACTTTTCCCTGGCGATTCTAATGCCCAGAAGAGCTTAAGGTAAGGGCTCCACCAATTTTGGAATAGCGCTAATGAGACTCTCCGTATAATTATGGGCGAAATGACATTAGTCAAATCCAGGCCCAAGTAGTTTGTTACAATTAGTAAAGTGTTCCTGTCGTTCTTAATGCCACTTTCCAATCTTTCGAAGTTTACCGTAGCAGTCGAAATAGTTTCCAAATAAGGATATAAGATTGTTGAAATATTTTGTAGTATGGCCTTATTTCCTTCTGTGTATGCGACATCTCGGCTGTGGCCCCAAGATTTGCTTATCATAATAAGGGCCAACCCCAGCATAAGGAGTTTTATCTGTTGACAGTTCATTTCCTACTTTACACTATTTTTTATTATATTTTATGAAAGTAAAACCAATTGGAGCGATTTCTAAAACGATACTTAAGAAAGTAATGCCAGTACGTATATTTAATGAAAATTATGAAAGGTTACTAATTGTCACGGGAAGCGCCACAGCGTATTTATAGCACGTAAAAACATTTATATAATAATATAATTGTTTCTTTCAGTTTAAAAGTCTTTTGTGATTTGCTCTAAAGCTGTTTCTTTGGTAAGTTTTACTTCTTTTATCTTCATTTGGCTTTGTCTTCCTTTAG